>LGAG01001179.1:23853-39719 GCA_001278395.1 Lerema accius | reverse complement strand
GAGGGCTACGAAGCTGCGTAGGCCCGTAGACGGAAGGCTACAACGCTACGACGCTACGCCGCTACGGCAGCGCGACTCGCGGCTCTCGACTCGATCACAAAAAGTAATCCTGCACAAATTGAATTTATCTGGCGGCGGCGACAAAATAGTTTTGATACTACTGGTATTAATTTCTTAACAGATTTATTTTTATAATATTTTCGTAGCTAAGTAGTATGCAGTTTTGTAGCTTCTGTAGCCTAGAGACTTAATATGTATAATTATGTATTAATGTGGACCTTTTGGAAGAACGGAAGTCAACGGCGATTCTTTATTTAAAAATAAGATCGCAAACTTTTACATTATAATCATCGATAATATAAATAAAAGTAATAAAATTACAATAAAAAAGTATCCCCATACGTCGGGTAGTATTCAACAATAACAATTCTTGAGAATAAATGTAGTTTTTTCGTAATTTACAATTTTCTACACATACCTACTTTCTGATGTTTACTTCCCGCTGAGTTCTGGATGCGGTAACTGAAAAAAGTTTTTAAGCCTTGAGCAGCGATACTTAACTCAAAGGAACATCGGCGGGGAACGACACGATCAAGTTTTAAATAAGTTATTTCAATAGTTAGTCTGTAGCTAGTTTGTCTCGTACAAACCGTACTAAACGTGGGCTTCTTTAAAGGTGTAGATACCAGTAACGTACTGGGGACTGAGATATAAGGAACGTGTTTTAAAAAAATCAATTCCTATTTATTTCCTTTCTGGTAGCCAGCTTAACGTTCGAGAGCCTTTAAAACTGCTGAATAACGCTCGAAGACACTCGCATCCTCATGTTAATGTGACCGTCTGTTTTCCAGAAACTACAATAGAAATTGAGTGATTTTTACAGTGACGTGTTATCCGGAATACGTTTGTGAAAGTAACAAATATAAACCTTATCATCATTTTATTCGCAAAGTTCCGAACGGTTTTATTGCGAAGATTATTATCGGAGTGTTTCGCGAACTCCCCGCAGATGCTTTCACAATGATGCAATCAGGCGGCTCGAGGGACGCGCCTTCAAGGGTTGACAGAATCTCATTATTAATCAATTATGTATAGGTGCTTTGAAGTGTTATTATTATTCAGAAATGGTTTTATGGCTGTCATTTACTCGCCTTTACAACGCCTTGCTGTAGTCGATTCAAAGTTTTGATTAAATATTGTAAATTATGTATGGCTAGCGACTCTGTACTCGTAACAGTTTAGTCGAATCGTGCGGCGGTTTATATCAATGTAGAAAATACACAGTAGGCTTACCTCGCGTACTATTTACATTTGCTATACCTATAAGTAACACCAGTTAATATTATCATACCTTACCATTGTTGATATTCCGACATCGTGCTGGCCACCCGGTGCGGTTGCTAGCTGCTCGTCCTGTCAGTCCCGGCACCCTACTGTCTGTCGTAAGCCTTGAAATTAAACTAATAAGGTTATCTATCAATATAAATATTATGTTCGTCGCTAAAAACAAATCCATAATTACAATGAAAGTCCCGCGAGACGCAGGCCGCGGTTCATTAACGTTATGCTATATAATACAATACGACTAACGTTGAGCGGCGAGCATAGAAATACCTACCTACTATCTAGTCTATCTATCTACTAGTATATGTCTAGTCTATTTCTCCGGTCATCATAAACATACCTTACTGCTGACAGCTTAAATTCCATTTTTTTCGACAAAGAAAATAACCGTTAATATTGGGACAAAATTTTTTTACAAGCGTTCCTTCATAACGATTATTAGAAGATGAGTCGGATGGTCGAAATAAATTAATTATCAATTAGATATTCCTGAAATATTAAAAGATGAGTCGGATGGTCGAATTAAATTCACTATCAATAAGATATTCCGATACAACTTTACGCGGGCAGAGTAACACCTTTCACGTCTTGATACCCAATGACCTCTCCTGTAACTGACAAGTGCTTTTATAGAAAAATCAGAGTCAATACAATGTCTCATCAAAATTACTCTAACAATCAAAATAAATATTAATAATAAATATACTACATCCGTGAAGGTTTATTAATGATATCGTAATTAATTTTACTGTAACACGATGTCACGTGGAATATACGTGTACGCGGTAAGTGTGTACTGAACAGACATGATGACAAATCTATACGAGTAGAACTTAGGAATATCCATCATGTCATTGGAATAAGTTACTGACATTAAAATGATTTACAGGAAAAATAACTTATAGAGAAACATTAAAGTGGCAAGCACAGAACAAGGAATGTATCTGTATACATACTCAGTGGCAAGCACAGGTGAACTTACACGTGTCGATGATTCTCGTGAGAAAGGATTTTTGGTGCAGATTTGACAGATGTTTTCATCGTTCCCCGACAAAAAGCAATGAGAGATAAAGTTGGAAAGACAAGTGGAGTTATGGTGGAGGCTGGCGACGTGGACGGTCGTTGACGTGCGTCGCTCTGCCTTGTTAGCGCCGCACGCCGCGCGCCGGAGCCGTACGTGACTCGCCCTACGCTCGTCCTCGCCCGTAAATGGGTCACCTCGTATTTCACTTTACTTACAAATCTTACTTTATTTAGTAATGGAGGTCGTGCCACTTCATTTAAACAATTTATTGATACTCCTTGTTTTATTTTACGAGCACCACTCGCACAGCTTTATATACCGCAGTTCTGTGTGTTCACTGAGTAAAGTTTAAGCATTTATTTTCGTTCGGTTTTTTCCCTTTTTACCGCTTTTTAATTTGCAATGAATATAAGTGTGTACTTTCTGCCCTGTGTTGATTTTATTCGAATGTAAAAAGTCATGTTTCGATTTGGAAGCCCGGCGGGGTGGCGTCCTAGCGTCCACCTTCTTGCTCGACTCAGCCTACAAGCGTTTCATCGTGTTTCGGCTGGGACTTGAGTGTCAGATGTTAGCCCTGTGCAGCTTGACCAACTTTGACTGCAACAAATTACTAACAGGTACTAACTGAACCTCTACTAATAACTACTTTCTAACGGACTAACTTCACACTCACAGCCCTACAATATCCTACTAATATTATAAATGTGAAAGTTTGTAAAGATGTTTGAATATTTGGATGTTTGGATGTTTGTCCCTCCTTCACGGTCTAACCATTGAACGGATTAAGCTGAAACTTGGTACACAGATAGGTTGCATCCAGGTATAGGACATAGGATACATTTTATCCCGATTATAGGTTCCCTTGGGACGAAATCAATATTTTGTTTATCGACTTTTCCGCGGGCGGAGCCGCGGGCATCGTCTAGTTCTTACTATTTAACACTGATAGGCTCTCCCGTTTCAGACTTCAGGTTCCACAGTAGGTCCTACTGTTTAAAGTTTTTGTCACATACCTCAGGGCGACAGGGGATGGTGGCTTCGTAAGCTTTTTTGCTATAAAAATAGTCAAAGATTTTGTGTACATAGGTATATTAGCACGGTACACAGTCAGGCGCCAACCCTCGCGTGTGATCAGTGACGGCGGCCGCCACACAGTATCGACCGAATGCACGCGGGGAAGCCAAATTTAGCCGCGGTTTGCCTGCGTTACGATAACATAAACATTAACACTAAGTTCGCGGTATCACGAACGTATGTGTTTTAGAGTGGCCATATTCATTGAATTGGTTCGACTCGATCGACTCGATCTAATCAAATATTATTGTATCACTGTAAGATCGTTACTCGGATCTCGCCCACTGTAACATTTACACTTCTCTCACCCTCATTATTGAAAATAAAGGTTAAACTTAAGATAAAACTCTTTCCATATTCAAACAATCTAGATTTTTAATGTCTTACCATAAAGATAATGATAATAAACATGATTATATTTTAAACATCTTGTTAGGAACTTCACATAACTTCTACTTCGACCTGGGAAACTAATTCAACTAGTTAAATTGAGAACAGATAATAAGCAAACAATAATTTTGTAGATATACTTGTTAGTTGATTAACTGCTTACTCAATGATAACGGCGTACTCGTAAAATGTTTCATCATGTGACAAAGATTTTAGATAAATATATAGTTTTTAATGATAGTAAACATAGCAAAACAACAAACACAAGTACTATTGCTATTAAAGTAGCTCGTTGCAAAACGCATACAAAACACTTAACGACGTAGTAATTATTATTATCCATAAAATAATTGAGCAGGTGTCCAGTTTTGTTAAGAACGAGCTGTTTTGCGTGCGAGAATTATAACATTCATCACAAAGTGTCTAAAACTTTTTTGGTAATGATTAAACCTAAGAGTAAAGGAAAGATCGTCACATATTTAATTATGATAATTTTTCCAGAAACCTTAAAATAGCTGCTCTATTTTCTTATTTCTCTGTATAAGTCACCTCTGTACAACGGTTCATATTTTTTGTTCATACATTTTGTTAGGGGTGATTTAAAAAAAAAGGTTGAATTATTTTTTTAATACTTTTTAACGATAAACGTAATCACGAATTTGCACACTGTTTGCTTTAAAATTCGGTTGATTTTCATACAAACTTTCAACCCTTATTTCGCCCTCTTAAGAGTTGATTTTCCGAAATTTTAAATATTCGCACTTTTTAGCTTCTTACCGAAATCCTAAATACCAATCTTCACATTGCTAGCTTTAAAATTGGAGAAGTTGCGTACAACACTTCATCCCCTTTTCCCCCCTTAAAATGTGAATTTCCAAAAATCCGTTCTTAGTGCTCCCCTACGCTATATAAGGAGCCTCTGTGCCAAGTTTCATGGTTCGAGGTCTACCTGTTTAGGCTGTAGCGTGTCTGTCAGTCAGTATTTCAACATTTTTATTAAGTAGATACTTTTTTATTTATATCGGAATATAAAATGAACTAATATAAATCGAAATAAAAACTATTAAATTGTAATGTATGAGACATAATTATTGTATAATAGTCGAGGAAAGTATAAACAGTACCAATAGCTGAGCTTCGTGTGTGTGCGGCGATGTTGTTAATGGCGAATGAGGAACTAAATTCCACGGCTTCTACTCACCTCTAATAAACGAAGAGGAGATTCAGCACACTAATTAATCTTCTTAAAAAGTGTTTTACGTTACGTGCTAAAAACGCATTTTAATGAGAAAACTTTGGCTACAGCGTTGTCTGCCCTAGCCGGTCGGAATAAGGGCGTGTTTCCGGTGCGCGGCGGGTAATGGCTTGGGAAATTTTGTTTGCGCGTCCGACTTTGTCCCGTCCCGAGCCGTCCGCGTCATTCGGAACTCACTTTTGCTGTTTATTATCAGCGCAATTAATTTGAAACCAGATTTCACTCTGCGATAATCGAAAAATAATAACCTGTTATCTGGAAATTGGTGCATGTTATAATAACTATTGCATTTGTTGATTATTTTCATGCATAATGTTTGATCGAACACGTAATATTAATGAGATGGATGTGGTTGAGTTAAGATTTTTCAGCTTTCCAAGGGCCTCCTTTGGAATTGTTTTGGTGCCTATTGACTGGTCATACATTATTGCCGCCCTTAAGGGTTCGGATATTATGTATGCTGTCTTTGTTAATATTAGATATTATAGATGCTTTAAGAGAAGTCATATATGTATATCGGTAATGATGTGATCATGTAGATAGGTCGTGAAGATGATGCTAAATACCTGTTTGTTGTTTCTTAACTCAATCTAGCAACTTTGGTTTTGTAGTCATTTCTGGTTAGAATCTCTTGTGAATGAGATGCGTTCATTCTAATATTCGTGGACAGAATTTTTAGATAGCGTCACAAATCTCGAACAAATTTAATCCGTTATGAAGAGAACTGATAGAGCAGAAATCCCGGACAATTTATTTATGAAGCGAGTTAATTTGTGATCCTAGTGACATAATGGAGAGGAAATAAATTTTCAATCGAGACGCGTTAACTAGCTCTTTGAAGCGACTGGTTCGTGTTTTAGAAATATAAACTTGTAAGTTCTGATCTAGGAGATAAAACATCACAAAATTTTCGAGATTTTCCATTTATTATTCTTAATCCCTACAGTATTTAGTACTGATAGTAAAATTTTACGAATTCACTCAATCTGAACTTTTAAACTATATCAATCACAATTCATAACTTTTGGTATTGGAGCTATGTAACTGGCAGGACAAATTAATATTCAATATATTTAGTAATACATTCCTTTTCGCATGGAAATCGCAATATTCAGGACATAAGTCTTATAGAAATTCTACGCTTTTCTCAGCGGAGTAATCGCCAAATACTCGGCGGGCCCGGTAGGCCGGCACCCCGTCCCGCGGGCTCCGTGTCGCGCCCGGCAACAGTAATAGACGTCGTTAGTGATCGCCGATACTCATGTATTATTCACGCCGAATGGGAATTACTGGAAATATTGAGGTTCGCCGCCCTGGCTGGCAGGCAGCTTCTAACATCGACGTCGATATGACAGACGTCCGAGACTCGTACAGTTCGTCTTTAAATGAGGATGTCATTTTGTCGTATACGTATCAATTCTTAGCTTTGATACGGTTTATCCAAGAGTCCATTAAGAAGGCACTTAAAATTGTAGTTAAGATAATTATATGTATAACAATTGTTAGAAGAGCGGGAAACACTTAGTGAAATGTCATTACGATTTTGGTTGTTCATTCAGCTTCCCTCGATTGGCTCAAGCCTCGCATTTAGAAATGTGATTTTTATTTTCCTCCATCCATACGATCCTGTCATTACTAGGTCAGTTACATGATTATACTAGATAAATTACCTACCCATTCACATTGACAATAACAATCGAACACTTAATTTTTAATCGTTTTATTGAACTCTTGTATTTAAACTATTCATCATACACAGGCTAAATAGATAACTAACAGAATTTACGAAATTTTCAGTTATAAATAGATATCGATTGGCGAAGCCAGGTTTTCGTCGCTAACAAATGGCTCACGTAAATTGAAGTTTATGCTAAATCCTTGAATTTCGGTTCCTTCGTATCCGGAGGAGGGATGGCTAGATTTATTTGTATCTTGACACTTGTTGATAGCGGCGCGGCGGCGGCCGACCCGCCCGTGACGTATCGGCTCCGAGACATATCTCGGATAGCCTGCCAGGATTGGAATGAGGCATGAGGTTTTACATATATCTCTGTAATCTTTACAGCGACACTTGTAAATTTTTGTATTAGTATCAGCCGTAACGTTGTATCGTTATAGAAACCCCCATAGGTCCCGGCGTCATTCGACATCTCCATGGACTAAACGCCGTCCTAACATTGTTTCGCTTAATCACAAATAATAATATTCAGTGTGTAATACACAAATAGAGCGCGCGTTCATGAATAATTCAGGTAGTACAATTTTATTCTTCCCCTAATAACGCACTAGTAATATATTTCAATATGGCGTAAGAATTTTTTTTTTTATGAAACTGTTATTTGATTTTGATTGTGGATAGGTACTTATTATTTTGTTACTAGATGTATATGTCTTGTAAAATGTTATGATGCGATACATGAGGGGGGAGGGGAACGAACAACGCGTTACGTAACATTGTTTTTTTTCTCCAAAAAAAAAGAAGGGAGTATAATTCTCCTAAATCAGATAGTGACAACTATTTTAACATTTAGGCAGAGGGTGGGGAGAGTACAGAAAAATTTTACGGTTACATTTGAAAAATTGCGTTACGTAACTAATTCTTGTACGCTACGTGTAAGATACGAAGTCGGGTAGTGTTGAATGTATCATAATGTTTGTCGGCAGCTGGGGGAAGGGGTGGAGCTGACGCTGGGCGAGCTGCGCGCGATGGCGCTCCGGCAGCAGCAGCAGATCGACACGCAGCACCAGCTGCTCTGCGCCAAGGAGCAGCGGCTGCGCTACCTCAAGCAGCAGGAGGCGCGACACCACCAGGTATCCGCGTCCCACCACTTTTTAACAATAATGCAGGCATTTACGAGTTACATATTCCGCGTTATTAAGGATTGCATAAAGAGCAGCTCGAAAAGCTCAATTTCGTTTGAACACTATTGAACTCCGAGTACGAATACTTTCATCGGCCGGCGACACCTTTGAACGATGGAAAACTTTAATATAGTACTATAGTAAGCGAGTCTAATCGATTGTCGTGCAGATCGCTTATAGGATATAATTTAAGAACGAATTAAAAATTGGTTGGAGTTAGGCAGACGCCGCGGCATCCTCCTATCGTTAATACTTGCCCTTCGAGGTTAGTTGTAGACGTAATTTAACGAAGACACTTGTAAAAGAATCAAAAGAAAACTAAAATGTTTAATATACAATATTTCACAGAAAGTAGCACAGGGCTCTTGATTAAGCGAAAAAAATTATAAAGTTGTAGCGCTGCGCCGCACGTACGGCTCACTTTCATTTGCTATCCGAACAATTTTAATTAGCGCTCGTTAAAATATATCTCGTTAACTATGTGCCAACTTCGAAATTCTTAAATTCGAGCATAATTTATAAAATTATTAAAAACTCGAATCCTTGTTAATGTTTGCTCGCGAGAGCGACGCCTATAAATGTTGAGTCTCTGGGCTTTAGCACGAATAGCAAATATACGACCGAATTCGGAGTGAAAAGCGGTTTCTATTCATTAATTCAACGTCGGCTCTCGTAAATACGCGAGGGCTAAGCTGTATGCGCCAGCTTTATTAACTGTTGGTGAATAACGGAAGGTAAGCCATTGCGTATATTACGATATAAACTCGCAAAAAAGTTGCACCTCGTCCTTAAATACTTAATAATACTTAAATACTTATTAAAATACTTATCCCGTACACTCAAACTTTTTTCTTGAATCTAATACGTCAAAGACTCCAACAAAAATGGTTAGATTTAAGAAATAGACGAGTGAGAGGTTCAAGAATTTGTCGAATAAAATTTTCGTAAAACGGATTTTCTCCGTAAAACCAGATTCTTTATTGGCAAGTATCGCTTTGACATATTATCTTTAAACAAGTAGGCTTATTGAATTATATTGGATATCCAATATATACCGACGTTTGTGTGGACCTTTTTTATGATAAAGATGCCTCGATTTAGCCGAGAATTGGTGTCGGTAGGTAATGAACGACGAACTAGCGGATTGTTAACCGCCTCCGTTACCATCAACCGTCACGATAGGGGCTTAGGTTGACAATAAAAAGGGTATATAACACCGGTCTCGGATGTCAAGTTCAAATTTAATAGTGACTTGTTCCATCCTACGAAATCCTACATGGCCTGACACACACTTGACTAATTATTCCTATTTTACCACTCGAATAATAGACACGTCAAGAACCAAAAAAGGAACCTGTACTATAATAGTGCACTACGTAGCCGTATGTATTGCTAGCAGTTCCTCAGTTTAATATAGTTTAAACTAGTCTAGAACTAGGTTTGCGCGAGCTGGCGTTCAATGAATTTATTATACAACTAGTAACTTGCCCCGGCTTCGACCTATCTACCGACTGAGTACCTAAAGACTGAGAGCTTCGTCGTATCCACATCACACCCAAAAATTTATTGATTTCTGTCTTTTGCTCTATGTTCATGAAGGCTAAAGTAGTTTTTCGGTCTTATTTTGTTTAATCAAAACAAAATATGAACAGTACTTTCCATACACTGTGCCTCACCTCGCTCTCTCATAGACGATGCACTTCAAAGTGGTCACTGGCAACACTCGTGACTACTGTATTCCTACTTTGGCTGCTGCGAGCTTCAAAGCAAAGTTTTAAGTGAAAACCTATCGAACTAGTTACAAGTTGAAAAGCTTTGCTCCTTCACTCGTTCAAAGTCAATTTGCAGCCGCTTAGTGAACTGAATCACTCCACTCGCTCCCGTTTCTCCCACTATTTACTCGTTTTAAGATTTATGTGAATCGCACGAGTGTTTTACGGAGCATCTCGCTTCAAACTGTAAATGAGCCGAGTTGACTTGATTATAGATAGGCAATCTACTTGTAATTGTTTTATGCACAGGTACGGCACGCACACGACAGACGAACGTCTAATATAACGTGTTATGGTTGAATTTTGACGACATATTTGACTAGTAGTGCAGGAAATCTATTGATTTCAATCGGATCAATGTCTTCGCCGTACGAAGTTTCGCACAGTAGTAACAGAGGTATTGTTCAAGTTAATATATTTTGTTTGCGAGCGATAAACATCGCGTTGGATAAGGCGGCCGGCTTCGGCTTAAGAGATTTATTAAGTTCCGACGGAACCTAATTTTCCTCTTAACGCTGCAAAGTTCTACGGTGATATGCTATAATTTTGCAAACACAATGTCGAAGATATTAATTACTTAGTTATCGAAGTTAGTTATTCCGTACCTTCCTACTTTAAATAGTTTATCTTTCGGTGAAGCTAGGAAGATGTTTAACACGTAGATATATTTTTTAAATGTAGTTGATTTGTTGAGTGAGATCGGTTTATTATTATGGGTGGTAATGATGATGAACTGCCATCGATTGAATCGTCTGCTCGTAGTATGTAAAGCAGCAGCGGTGCAGCCGTGCGATGTGTGGACACCGCCGCGGCCGCGCGCCGCAATGTTTGAACGTGGTATGTCGGAAAACATCGTTGTGATTCCATTTACGTGTGCTGGCAGTTAGTAGGTTCGACAGAGCTATCACCGTATCTACAAGCGGGAGGTAGCTATTTCAGATTAACGAATTCGGCTATTGAAAATAATTCAAGTCCACAAAACATCCAAGGACGATTGTTTTTCAGTCTATCCATTTGTTCCTTAATTGTAAAACAATTTTATTATTATCTGCCTAATTTTATAAAGCCGGAGTTATATTTGGAGAACGGATATTTCACAATTTGCAAAATGTCGCCCGAATGACGAACGTGAGAGCCAATTACGAAGGGAAACAATTCAACACAAAAATGGAAACCATTTGTTGGTAGAGATTGAACGGAAGCGGCTGCTTGTCCAGCCGGTATTATTTGTAACAACCGAATTTATTATAATGATAAACTCGCAATATTTACTTTTTACGGGTTCCATAACAAAATTTTAAGTAGGTTAGGTACCTATATAACGAATTTTTAAACGAAATTATAAAAATATATATTTTTTTAATTTCGTTTATATTAATCTCTGTAAAAAATCTACGTGCCTGTATTATTCTCAAAAGTACATTATTCTCAAAAGTGATTAAAGGTTTGCCTTCACATATAAAAAAATTGATAAGTTCTATCGAAAGGAACCCTACACTACTTACTTTGCGTTTATAAGAAATATTTTAGTACGTTTACAAGGAGATAAGTGTTGCGGGGCGGTGTGTGCAGGTGGCGGTAGAGGGCGAGCGGCTGCGGCGGCTGCGCGAGCGCGTCGAGGCGCAGGAGCTGAAGCTGCGGCGGCTGCGCGCGCTGCGCGGACAGCTCGACCGGAACAAGCAGGCCAACGTCGCGCTCAGTGAGTACCTACCACACACTACGACATTAACCGCTTTAACAAACTTTGCAAATCCTCGTTATCAAATAATTAACCTACTCGTAAGTCAACCTTTGATTTATAGTATAAATAAGTGCTAACTATAACATCTATAAAGCAATTATTAATCTCTGTGCTCTTCGCCATAAACTTTAATATAGTTAGTGGAAAATGACAAACCAAATAAAAACCCTGTGACGTTTTTTACATCTTTAGTGTTACTGAATATAATGTTCATGGAAATTCCCATGCAGCGCGCCAACTGCACTTGTATTCGATAGCGGTCACTACCCGGTCTGACTCTGTATCTCTGTGACACTAACCACATGACAACAAGGAAAATTGTCAGAAATCCCCCACGGATTGCGATTCCTCCTCTTGGTAGGCTGGCTCGGTGGGGGATTACTGTACAAACAATCCGAGCGGCCGAGTATTCTTTTTACCAAAATAACATTATTTACCATTGTAACTTTACCAATGAAGTTCATATTATATTCAATGTTTATGTTTGGAAATTTACTTTTAAGTTTAATCAGTATCCCTAAGCTATGTCAGCGAGACAAGAAGAAAACTATAACTCCTAAAAATGGAGCGATATTTATATGTAGGGCAAAGGCTAGTGAGCTATGCGACGATCGATTTCTGTAATTTTTGATTGTACTTATGAAATGTAGGTACCTAGCAAAAACTTGAAGATATGAAAAATTTACGGGAGCAAATTAGCTTGAAGCCTCGCGTCGAGCAGCGAATCAACACTCAGCGCCTCACGATGCGAGCGGCTTTATGAGCCTTATTTGATCATCACTGTTATACGAGCACATACATAGTTCATATAACTTTCGATTGTTCCTGCACCAAAAATTAGTGTCAAGTTATTATACGCATCCACTGAGGGTTAAGTGTGTGCATTATAAGGTAACACAGCCTGTATAAAAAGAAACATTTATTAACAGGTACCTTCCAGGGACATTTTAAATTTTCATACCAGTTTCCGTTTTCTCTTCGCCCATATTGTGCCGAGGGAGAATTAATCCCTTTCTGACTTAGCGTTATCGTGTGAAGTATTACGGTGCGTTTAAATCACTTCACTAGGTAACGAAAATAGTAGTTACGTATCATGGACAAGTGCGTATGTGCGTAGTACAAAAAATATAGTTATGCAGTGAATCACTAATTTCGAGAGCTCAAAGCACAATCCGATTTACTGCACCTTTATAGAAGCTGAACCATATTCATAGTAGTCTTTGAGCTGCACTTTTGAGGTATTAGCGACGACTGACGACCTAAAATAGATAATGAAAGTAATACTGACCGGAGACCTCTTGCCTGCAAACTGTACTTAGTTAAGATATAGTAGTAGTAGGTATCGTATAGTATAGCAATGGAACCTAGCGAAATTAGTCTCAAGCTTACAATACATTTGAAATATCTTGTAACCCGCAAATAAATGTAGCACCTACCGACGAGCATCCAACACAACTAGTATGAAAATTATGTTACGGAAACCCAAGCATTGTAGTCATGTCGCGTTTGTGTGAAAGATGTATCGCTTATTAGAAAATAACGAGCACTCGCTGGGGGAAAGAAAACATGTTGAGAAACCTGCGCAGCCGAGAGTTTGCACAGACCTCTTCAGTCTCTTTTAACGGTGGACTGAAAATAATAAAACATGTATTTTAACCCGTTTTTCAGTCTTTTATGAACTATAAAAAGCATAGTATAACATATTTATTATGAGAATAATACTGAAACACTAACGGTTTTAACTAAAGGAATGAAATATGTGTAAAGTTCTATGACATTAATTTATTTATGTAGTCTAAATGCGCATAAGCATGCAATAACAGAATATGTAGATACAGTGTAATAGGGCTCATAGTCTCGAAACTGTCTAACATTTAACTACATGTCTTCCTTCTTCCAATCTTAAATAGTAAAGAGTACATGCCAGAGATGAAAGTACGGAAGGCTTAATAAACGAAGCCACAGTAGGTCAACTTACAATAAATCAGGGGCGTGAAACCGCACATAAACCCGAACACAGTCGTAGTTGACATTAGAATTAGTTCACTAACGTCAACATTAGATTAGTAGCCAGTAGAGAGCGCGCCGGTCGCGGCGACCAGTGAGGGGACGCCAGTCGCCACCCACAGACACGATCATCGGCTTCGGGACAAAATGGAAATGAAAAATGGCTCCGCAATAAACATTTCAAATATTTCACTGACAATGAGGTTTCCTAAATTGGACAAATTTCATCGTTTTGTCGTAATGTTTTAATGGAAAGGGCTTTTGTAATCATTTGTTTATCGCTGAAAAGTTAACAGCGGGTGAAAGTAGGTACTACTTATTTAAAAATTTCATTCGTATCGCTGATGCTGTTGGTTGCTGAAAGTAACGAATTTATGTCAGACATTTGTATTTAAGCTTTATTTATAAAAAATTGGTAACGAGTTCTTTTTAAATAACTTATTCACTCTAATTTGTGTAGGTAAAAACGGCAATGGGAAAAAATCTTTTTTTTTCGAATGTTGGATGGATATTGTAAAAAAAAGTTTATGAATAACAAACTGCAAAAATATTAAGAATAGAGAGAAAATAAGAATAAACGCTAGGTAAACAACTTGTAGAGCATTTGTGATTGGTACCGGTGATACAATCGCAGAGATGTTGATGCAATTGTTGAACTGTAGAAGTGTAGATATCTATCGTGAAGCAGCGCGGATGTTGAGCTGTGGCCGTCCTTGGCTGGTGGGCTGGCGAGCTGGCGGGCTGCAGCCGCGCCGTGACGTCATCGCGCTGGTGGTGGTGGCGGTGGTGAGGTGGTGGTGGCTTGCGATCGATAACTTTCATGGCTGTTTCAAACATAACGATGACTCATATTTACGATCAATACAATACCATACAAAGGGTAGGAGTAGGTACACAAGTATTAAGTATGATAACAATAACAGATCCATATCGAGCCACCACCTTTTTTGAAACCGTTTATGCTACGAGCTTTGAAATGAATCGACTTATAAAATGGGCTCCTGGGATGGAAACTGTGACAGTGGCATTGCTGGGAACAAAATCTATATTAAATTTTTCAAGTGAATAATATTATTTTAAAAAGTATTTAAGCTGTCAACAACAATAATGTGGGTTTTGGTGGATAATGTCGAATGTTAAATGAATTTTAAATAGTAAAAGCACATTCATAAGCTGTCATTAAAAATGTACTGATTTTATAAGTGCGAAGCGAAACAGCTCTTAAATTGAATAGTGTTCGCTAACACCGGACTACCCGCAGTCATGCTGGCCGGCGGGATGATCATCAAAAGAAAAAAGTAGCCCTAGTTAAAGTAATCAGCCTGGGAATTTGGTTACGCTTGCACGCTTTTCAGTATTAAAATGGTAATTAGGCTATCTTTGATCATCTGGTTCACATTTTTTGGTCGGTGATCATGTTTGTAGTCGTAAACCGGCGTAATATTTGCAAATACACCTACTGGCGGAGATACTCTTAACTCGCTAACCGAACCGCTGTCCGCAGGGAACGCAAACAACAGGAATTGAAATTCATGCGAGAAACTGAATCCGATACCGGTACTACAATATAACGAGTATCGTATTTAGTTTCGCCGCGCCAGCTCTAGCCTTAATACCGCTTCAAATAAAACATAGTTCGCGCTACAGTGGTCGTAGTAGATGCTTAATTTGATTTTTCTCTGCACGTTCGTTGTAAATACCCAAAAAAAATAACGTGTTTAAATGAGATTACTTGCCGTTTTGTATCATAAGAGGTTGAAATATAAATGAATATGAGGGGTGTTTATATGTATATGCATTACATAATATAAATATATTGTTTTTGTGGTCAAACGAATATATCTAAATCGTCTGATAAATACGAGCAACGATCGTTTGGGGCGCCTATAGGCGCGCGGGTTACTTGTTAATGTAAAGATTATCCCGACACGAAGTGAGCGCGGCTCACTAGTCTGTCCTAAAAAAACAAGAGCCGCTCGGGCTAGATATATGTTAACTCATAAGCGTACTCGTTTTCAGTATTTTTAGAGACCGATAAAATGGACACAAGGGTTATTTACATACCGTATTACAATAGAAGTAGCTATGTATTGTTCGTTTCATACTAGATACATACCGAGATTTATTAAAACTGACTCTCAGTGCTACTTTGGATGATTATTTTGTTATTTTTACATAACAGTTTAGTAGTAGCTAGTTAAGTTTAAAGCGGTTTGTTCGGTCGTGATGCCATTTTGAAACCCTCAGCAACTGACGATATACGCCGCACTTTGTCAATGGACTAAATTCTGTTGGGTTATTCGTCATCTCGCACGGTAATAAACTCGCTTAATCGAGCGACTTGGCACTTCTCGAATTTACCTAATATTTCTGTCGTCAACTCGCACGTTCGTACAA
>LGAG01001178.1:364252-381485 GCA_001278395.1 Lerema accius | reverse complement strand
AAACTAAAGCCGACAATAAGTAAGGTTATTATTTTTATTTTATACTGACATTTTGAATCAACTGTCAATATGCGCGCGAAAATGGAAAAGATAACTTCATTGCAGATTATTAACTGTTAATCACAGATTACAATTTGTGATCAGTTATTGTGTAAATCACAAACATATAAATAAGAAGTTATAATTATATGTCTGTGTTGTAAATTAATTTTATGTTTTTCTTTCAATTTGTACACATATATAAATTTTTTTGAAGTTTTAATTACAAACACTGACTGATAGGTTTAGTTTTTCCTTATAATATATTTATCCTTATATTTTTATATGTTTTTTTTAGTCTGTATAATAGTTATTATTATACTTTTTATTACTTTTTGTATATTTAGATAGTATAAAGTGCTTAACATTATAAACCTTTGTTAAAATAAACAAATAATCTAAAGCATCTTATAATATTATTACTTCGATCTAAGGTTTAGTTCACAGACATATTTATATGTCTGTGGTTTAGTTACAGGGAGATGATGAGGTGGCGCACACTTATCAACTCACAGGCTAAGATTGTGGGACAACGTCGCGTCGCAGCATAGAGTAGTTCATAAAATAACCTCTTTCTTTTTTGAAATCGGTTAATAACATTTGGTCATCATTTTGTCAAAGTCAAACGTCTAATCAAAACAATTTGCATTTGACAAATAGATTGTCATTGAATTTAATCACTGTCACTCATTATCTCATTCAAAACTTAACTTATCAAATCAACTTCATTTGATCATTTTTATTCGTCGATTTTGGTCGTCATTCATGTTTTGTAATTGATATTTGAATCTGGTTGTAATTGCGTTATAAATAAAATGTGTAAAATACGTTTCTTTATTATATTGTCAGTTATTTACAGTTAAATATTCTATCACGCGAAATGCAAAACCACTGACCAAACAATCGAAATACTCCAAAACCGAAGATGTCTGCGTTTGTGAATCATAGAAATGAAAGTTTAGTTACTGTTGACGAAGCTAGTACGAAGGACAATGTTACGTATTACAAAATAACAGTTAAAGTGGGAAATGTGCAGTGGAACGTGTTGCATCGTTACAGTGACTTTGTTGATTTAAATGATAAGCTAGTGAGTGATTATGGGGTGGCAAAGGACTTGCTACCACCGAAGAAAGTGATCCGTAACAAGACCCCTAAATTCGTGGAACAACGTCGCGAAGCCTTGAGCGAATATCTCAAAACTGTTTTCAACTTCCTGAGACTATCCATGCCGTCAGTATTTGCTCATTTCTTGGAATTCCACTTATATGATATATATTTTTTACTCCAAGATCTTGCCAAGAAGCTTTACCTTGAAGGCGATAAGTTGTTACAAAATGAGAAATCACATAAATTTTCGCCTATGGAGGTATGTATTAATTTATAATATTTAAATACATACTGATGTTAAGATTCATTAGGTACAGTTACCTACTAAGTAATTACTACATTGTAAAGTAATACAGGTGTAATAGGAACACAATCTTAGCCTATTAACTAAGTGCATGTGTACTTAAATATATCTACTTAAATAGTAGGTTGTAATTCCCATTTGTGATAATAAATTGTGAGTCATATATGTGTAAATCATTAAAATTTAGATGCATGTGTATGATGTCATCATTAATATTAATAATAGTACCGACATAATATCCTATTGATATTATTGTTACTATCTCCCTGTTTTCTTACATCTGAGTGATTTTTTACAACTATGTGAATGTAGTTATAACCTTTTTAGTTCTTACACATTATAAAAATCACATACATTTCTTACAGTTGCATGCAATCAGCGAGAGATTTAAAACGGCTTGTCCACCAACAGAGAAACAGGATCAGATGTATGACTTTAGCCATATCCTGGACTTCTGTTCCCAAGTCCGATCCCTCAACATTGAAGGGAGCTACGAGAAACTTGGAACAAGCAACATAGTACCAAATGATCTGCACTTTGATCTAATACCTTTCAAATCACTAGTCGATTTGAAGATACTTGGTGTACCTATGAGCTGTATTCAAAGTGTTGGTAAGTAGTCTTTTTAATTCTAATTGTATTTTTTTTAATGTATCACAGTTTTTGAAGCATTGTATTGCATATATTAATACAATTGTTATACCTGCAAATAATTTGGTGTCATATAATTATACAGTTGTATAATATAATGTAATTATATTTGCTTAGCAAACAATACAAAATAATGATGCTACATAATTTATATATTAAAAAACGACATTGAACCTCCACAATTTTTAAAAATGTTAATAAAATAAAACACATTAAAATACATAAATTAAAAATTAATAAAATACATTTTTTAATTTTTTTAAATGTTTGTAGTAAAGAAATGGTGTCATTTCTTTTTGTATTTTTAATATCTAACACAAATAAGCAATATGAATAATGCATAGTGCTTTCTTTTCTAACTGTTGTGGTTAATACAGTAAATGTGTGTAGTATGTAGAACACTTTCATATATGCTCAGTAGTGCATAATGTTGTAGCGGTATTTATACTTACTTCACTTATAAGTGAACTCAATGCAGAAATCTATTATGAATTATGATCTTAGAGACGAATAGCTTGCAAAATTGAAAAGGGCTTATATATGCTAAAGATAGTTATGTAAATTTTTAACAAATTAGTTTTTTTTCTAATTTACCCTACTGCGCTAGAAGGGGGTAATAGTTTTTGGGGGTGTGTATGTATGTATGTCCATTTCTTTGGCATGCTCTACATCTACAGCTCAAACAATTCGACGTATTTGAACTATGATTATGTTCGTTCGATTTGTAAGGACTTGTTTCTTATCCTTTCTTAGCTCTTAATTTTATTCATACGATGAAATTTATGTCATAAAGTACTCATATTGTACCACTATCGCTGAATAATTGCTATTATACTTCTGGTTTTATTCATATCGGTCACGTGACGTGTTCACTTCCGATAGCGTGGTTCAAACAACCTTGTGAATTACGATTCACACTAGCTGTAGGTATACAATCGCGTCCTCAATAACCGTGTAGATGATAAAAAATAAACTAAACACTTAAATACAGACTTTCTCATGAACTTTGATCTTTGAGACAATATTATTAAGTAAGGTCCCCTTAAAAAAACGAACTCTTTGGGCTTAAGATTTTCAGACGTTCGAAATTCGAATGGTATGGATCTCTACTTATTTGAAATTGGAACATTCTCGTGTTTTTTTTACGCAGACAGGCCAAATATCTATAAAAGAATGCCGCACATACCATCAATATTTGATACTACAGATATATTATGTCAAGCACGCTTGGCGTGAAAATACATACAAGGCTCGGAAAGGAATTTTTCTTTTCTAAGATCGAGACGGTAAATTACTACCGTAAAGACGATAACGACGCATGAATTACAGCGTGGAACATTTTTCGGTTGTAAAGACATAACATAACGTAAAATATCGTTACTACATATTAAAAAAACCTGTTTTGTATGCATCGTAGACAGTTATGTAAGACAATCTTTTACTAAGTCCCGAAAACAAAATAGTATCTGTCACACGTCCTCCGGCAGGAATCTAACCCGGAAGTCCCGGAACTCTCAATCACTACAAATAGGCAGTAAGGTCAATCTAGTTCAATGTCGTTTCAATATGTTCCAGGTAATCTACGCGACACCCTCGTGAGTCTTTCAGTGTTGGTAGCCAGCGTGGTGTCCCTCAACGAGTTCTTGTTAGTGGACGTACTGCATAAGGATCCTTCCAGTCTTGCTGACACTGTGGTTAGTATAAACTTCAGACCAAATAATATAATAGACTCAGTTTTCTGAACAAAAAAGTAAGGTCAAATTTTTTCTTTTTTTTTACGATCTCACATACCTACGTCACCGAACGTGGTCTGCCGAGCAATGTATCAGATTACGTTATTTTTTTTTTGATTTTACGTTATTTTTTTTTTACGTAATTACGTACACTTTTCTGTTCCGAAAGCGTAATCTATATATTTTTTGGTCTGAGAGTGGTACTTAAGTGGTATTTTCATGTTAATTTTCGTACAAATATGACCCGCTGCTGTAGTTTCGTTATCACTGCAGTGTTGTTTCGTGCAATAAAAAACCGCCAAATCACTGGCATTGACCTCGTTTGTATGTGTTATCATGTGTTATCATTATCACTTTACATGCTACATTGTTTCGTCACTTATCTTTTATAAAGCAAACAATGGATAGTTTCATCGTTATCTATGCATTGTTTCGTAACATTGCAGATATTTTTTAACAGATTATTAATAGTTTAGTTTGAGACATGCAATCGGTGTATTTGTGAAATCTGGTTCAAGTTTCTTGATATCTAGTTAGTAGCTCATTGTGATATCTAATTAACGTGGCTTAATTACTAACAACTTTAATTACACCACTTCTAACAACCGCGAATGTTTAAATAAAGTATTTATTACCATTTTGACTTCTGCACTACCCAAACTAAAATAAATTTTTGACACAAATGTAATTAAATTAATGAAGAACATTCAAGTACGCAAGATACATATATCGTGGCGTTTCCTTTCACTGAAGCAAGTAGCAAGCAATTACATTAAATTTTATAATAATAACATACATACTTACATACTGTAAGATAAATAATAATAACATAGGGTCATATTTTTTGCCATTTAAAACCTCTTTACAGCTCACTTAGCCTACTGATAAATATACCATAGACAATCAATATAAAGTTGATGTCTAAGCGATCTTTAATGAGCTAATTTATATCATTATCTCATAACATTGAGTCAGAGATCATGTTATCAACAGAATTGCATTATTAGGTCACACATGCCACCATTAGATATTGTTTTGTTATTTATCTAACATGCCAGCCAGACCATTTTAATGTTATCACGAGCCATTTGTATGCCACGTGTTAATAATTGAGTTTCAAATAGCTTATTGTGACATTTATGACTATAAGTCACTAAGAAAGTGTTTCTTCCCGGTCTTGGGCTAGCAATAAAAAGAAAAAAAAGATACATTTTATCAGTTAACAATATGTTAAGATCACTGTTTCGTAACTTTTTACAATGTCATGTACTCTTCTAAAAATAAGTAGGTGTATTATAATTAGAATAATTATATAAAAAGACAAAATTATTAAATCTCTGCAAAATTACGCGCATTGCGACCGTTAATTTTATTATTACACTAGAATAAGGGTACCGATTATTACCAAAAAAAAATCCCTATATTTTTTCTTTTCAGACATGGAAAAAGTTATCAGTCATTAACTTCGCGAGCAATAACATAAAGAACGTCGACTGGGCGATAAAACTCGTGCCGAAACTGCAACATCTCAGCCTTTCTTCCAACAAACTGACTGAACTGTGCGACATCTCCTGCCTTCACGAGTTACAGATACTAAACCTATCGATGAACAACTTTGCTCTCTGTGAGAACTGGCATGCTAAAATCGGTAATATAGTTAAAATTGATCTCTCGCAAAATAAGGTTGTTTCTCTACATGGTTTCTCTCGCCTATACTCCTTAGAAAGCCTCGATCTCAGCTGTAATCTCATATCTGATGTTGAAGAAGTCCAGAATATATGTAAGCTACCCTGTTTGGAGTATCTGTGGTTGACTGCCAACCCTGTGGCGTCAACCATAGACTATAGAGTGAAGGTTTTTGAGCAGTTTAACACCCGAATGGGCGAAATATGTTTGGATAACGAAAAGGCATCGGAAAAAGAGTTGGATACGGCGAGAGTTTTACAAGCTTTAAGAGTGGTTAAGGAGGGAAAAGTTCCGAGCTTTCTAGAAAATAACAACACGAGTCATAGCTTTAACAGGAGTTGATGAGTGAAGGATTTGCAACGAACATTCCTTTATACTTAAAGAGTCGTTTATAGAACCGTGTTGTAAATGTATAAGCACTAATGTTTTGTCTCGTTTTGGCGTACGTGCTTTTGAATGTGTAGGAGTAAGACAGCACTAGTTAAAACAGATTTACAGCGGTTGATGTATTATGAAGAGCCTAAATGTAAGGCTCAATCCACACTGGGTGTGGACTAATAGTTTTTGTTTATCTATATATATATTTCTACGTCGTTTTGACATCTTGTGATATTGGACATAAAGCTTTAGCTATAAGGAATTTAATTTTACCTATAAGTGGTAACTATTAAGCTATTAACTATTGACCAATAACTTAAGTTGGAATCCCTATTATTGTTTTACTTACGAATTCGGTTCCAACCCGACATATTAGTATTCACAGAGAGTATTATTATTGTGATTATGTGATAATAATATGAATTAATTTATTTTACATTTATTAACAATTAAATTTTTAATGTTGTATGTCTTGGTTTTTATTTAATTCCATAAAAACTTACTATCTTGATACATTTCTATTTTATCAATTCTAAAGCTACACACTAAGGGACAAATATCTTGGGGACATTTATAGGTATTGCGATTTAAAACACATCTTTACTTATAAATATTATTTATTAACATTAATTTTCTTATTTACAACATTATAACATTATTCTTAAAACTACATCTGCACGTACAGTGATTGCCTATGAAAGTAATGTAAATCTAATTGTAAATTATGACTTATTATTATTACCTTACGAGGCGATTTTTAAATAGCATTATAATATGTGAAAAAATATACAACTATTGACTGCATTGCAGTTTTATTAGCACCGGTTGAAGGCCCCTACTACACAAGAAAAATAAAAAAATAACCAATAATCATTATAATTATTTTTAAACAACATGCCATAGTTATTTTAATAATTTCGCTAACAAGTCTTTCATGTGTAAGGGGCCTAAGGTACTTGGTTTTTTTTATCAAAAATCGTCTCATAATTAAAAAAAATGACTAGCAGTAACAACTGCTCAGACTATCACACTCCATACAACGATTTAAAACTAAAAATTCATAATTACTTAGTGATATCACTTATACCACAGTTTGGACATGATTATCAAAATCACTGATCTTTATGTAATAAAGACTCACATAGAAACAAATTACATTATCTGAGGGCACGGCAATGTACCGTACCATTATTTTCTCGAAGTATTTTAGGCCATATTTTTTTATTTTACATATACATGTAACTTCAAAACGAAATATGAACTCAAACTTACAAGAACTTAGTTCCTTTACATTCCGCTTGATGGCGCTAATAGCGTTCTACTCTCCGTATTATATCAATATTGGCAAAAGTCTATTATTTCTATAGTATGCTAGTCTATAGTAATGTTATATGGGAGCATTCACCTGTAACTATAACATCGCCAAACATAATAGGGCAATTAGTAAAGCAATTTGGATTCCTTTCAAGAATTTCTTAAATGACACCACGTAATACATGTTATTGCCAACTAATGACAGGTAATTCCAATCGAGTGAACAATTCCTTGATATAGGTAGCTGTGACAAAAAAAAAACACCTAGTGTTTACTATTTTTAATACGCTAGTTTCCAGTATCAATAAATAGGATGAATCTAAGTACCGATAAACAAAAAACAAACCTAACGTACATAGTAATGATCACGAGATGCGAAATCAACAACCAAAGAACAAGGAATTTATATTTATCTGATACAGTTAGAAGGAGCATCTTACGAATTTTGTATGAAACTAACTAACTACTCTTATTTCTTTCTACACAAACAGAGTGTCTTATTTTCGCAAGACGTGACGTCATCAGACACAGCCGGACCGTCTTGAGCGATATTAAAAACGCATGTAACCATAATAACTTAGAAAAAAAATACAGTTTTTTTAATAGACTATGGTTACAGATTAATCAAGTTTTGAAATTAAGTCAACTAGCTTATAACCGAATAATCGCTTCTTTAACATCCAAAATTAAATCTAGTGAACCATTATCATAGAGATCCCGTATCAAAACACACTAACATACACATTCACAAACAGTCTTTTAATATAGCTATACTTAAATTTATTGCTTCTTGTCAAAGGCGAATTATAGCCTCGAATACACTTTGGATCAAATAAATGACTACACTGTATGAGAAAGTGGTTCAATTATTTGCTCGTACTTATACTAATCGTCATGTCACTGGTACTATAACTAATTTGATAGCAAAATTAACAGTAAATACTTAACAATTGGTTAAAAAAGAGGATTCTATTAACTGTAATTGATAAAGCTATCTTATATTAATAGTTTGATTAAAGGCACTAAATGATTAACCTTAAGTAACGATGTAGCCAAAAAAATAATGGTATTGTAATATAAACATAATATCTACTGAAAATTATTTAAATTTATTTTATTGCTAACAAAATAAACTATAGTAGACATGGGACAGAAATATCTTGATAATTTCAGTTATTCTTATAAATAAACATTTATTGATAAACAAAAACATCGTGGGCATTGCTAATTCGGATAAAGTACAGGTATACACATACACACGTATGTAACATACACATGTAGTACAGACTCAAATGTAATAAGAATTTTGTTTAATTTTATAAAATCCAAAAATTCATTCATACATAGTTTATGTAGAAAGATACCTATTTTTTTCTTATCATTCAAACGTCTCCCTTACTTGAGGATCAGCTGACAAAATCCATGTAATGTTATATTATATAGCTATCAGTATGGTAATAAATAATCATGTACCCTAAAAATAATGTATGAATTTTACCTATTAAATATCATTATAACACTATGTCACTGGCGATACCTTACAACAAATATTATTATGTGATGTTAATATTATAATATCTAACTATTGATATTAATGAAGTTGTCCTAATTGAACCGTTATTAATCCATCTATAAACCAAGTAATAAGTTTAGTAAAAATACGACTATTGAAAGACACGCTGTAAAAGTATGAAACGTAACCAAATCACGACCAACACCTAACAATATCGAAAAAAAAACGTAATAGCTATAAGTAGAAAAAGAAATGTTCGATAGACACCATTTTTTTTAATCAGAAAAAAAAAATTAAAACTACAATCATCTTTACTCGCGCAGTCGGAAAAAAAGATAAGTATAAATATTAATGATGGATGCAAAGTGAATTATGTTTAGGAAATTATTTATGAATTACTATAACATTGTAATGTCATTAATGAGAAAATGGCCAATAAAATGGACGAACGAGTATACTTATCCTTTATAAGGTATCTAAATTTTATCCGATACATCATTCAATCTTAATAAATGCATTAGTTCTTTAGAAGAGTTGTTTACAAGCATAATATTTCATATTAATAACATAATTAAATCATTCACACATATCTAATAAATTGTCTTTTTAGTAAACAGAAAGTTCAGATAACTACAATCAATTTGAAAGTCTAACTAAAACAGAATTTCTCATACACTTAAATAGAAAAATACTGTTTTACAAACCGTATCATTTCGTGCCCTGCTTTTGTAATAATTTTCTCAAAATTCATATTACAGAAATATTTCTAAAAACTTGTAACGCAAATGTTATTTCTATATAGAGTGCGGATACCATCCGCCACACCACGCTTTCAAAACGTAACACTGATTTTACTTTATGGTAGCAACGGGTTGCGGTGTCAGCTACTATATTAAACATATAAATATTTCTAAAATGTAACAGTAATTTTTACTTCCCTACGGTAGCAACTGGTTGCGGACTGGTTGCGGGTTAGCTAGTAGCCGGCGAGTGCTGGTAACACGAAATGCCAGCGGTCGTCACTGGGTTGGTAGAGTGGGGCCCGCGCCCGCACGCCGCTGGCAGTGGGCCGCGCGCGGGGGTCCTCACTTAACATCAACTTTAATACCTCCGTCTGAAATATTACATTATTATAATTATTACAATAATTAATAAATACTTCATTCATAGTCCACGTAACCTCACTATGAAGATGAGGCGACATGAACAACACAAATAGCCAGAGATTGTTTTTTGTCTTTAGATTAATATACAAAGGACTCGCACTTAGACCGAAAACATAAACTACATATTAGACATATAAGTTTAATTAAAAAAAACAAACAAGTCTGATTGAAAACAAATCTTTAAGAGAATATTTGTCAAGCAGTGTTACTTAGTATTCTCAGTCAAACTGTAGTACAACAAAAACGTTCCATCAGCTTAATACAACTCCTCAGTTCCCCACCTCATTAGGATACTGAAGCTGGAAATCCTGCGGGAAGTGTCCAGCTCGCAGCCTCAACAAACAAGCTATCCTCTCAGACTCAGTACCGAAGGGCTGTAGCAGCTCAAACAGCACCAACCCTAGCGAGTAGATGTCCACCTTGTAGCTGTACGGCTTACCCGACAGCTGTTCCGGAGACATGTATAGATGGGTGCCTGGAAACAATATCGTGGACTCTATTTAACTTGAGATAAGGGTTAGTTTCCGTTGAAAATTCCGAAGACGTGTATAAATGGGTGACTGGTACGAATATGGAGTTGAAATAAGGTTTAGTTTCCGAAAGAGGGGTTAAGAATGAATTTCCAATATCGGTCTTTCCAATGTACTATGATATGAGGTCTTATAAAGAATTGAAAGACAGAGTAGATCATTTAGTATGTTTGCTTGTTACCTCACTGTATAAGCGATTTTTTTTTATTGTATGTATGTGTGTATGTATTGTATGTCCATTTCTTTGGCACGCTCTACAGCCTGAACATCTTAATAGGTTTCAGCATATGACATGTCATTGTATTTGTCTCCATTATGACAATGACATAGACTATAATTTTTTGAGAATACCCTTTTCAGCAGTCGGTCTTTTGTTTTTTCATTAATGATTACTAAATGTGTCAATGACTACAAGTTAGTAAATTTTCGTTAATTTTTTAAGTTCATAAATATTTTTTTTATTATATTTTTCAGTCTTACCAACTCGATGTGTGTGTCTAGCATGCACGTCAGCCAGCGCGGGGGTTGCTAGGGGCGCGGGGTGCGCGGGGGTACCGTCGGGGCTTCGCCCTGCCTCGGGGGGTAAATCAGTCATGGCGGTGACGAGACCGAAGTCCCCCACTTTCACCTTGCCGTCCAATGCGAAGAATATGTTGCTAGGCTTCAAATCGCGGTGGATCAGACCGGCTAGATGTACGTATTCCACTGCTGATGCTATCTGACTGAATAGCGTGTTTACCTGGAATATGATGACGAGTTTCATAATAAAATTTATTTATTAACTTTGAAACTGTCCCTTGTCTTGTTTCTTAATATATTTGCAAGATATGGAGTAATATTTCTTTATCAAATAGCAATCCAAAGTGATTGTTGAAGTTAATCAATAGCAGATGTGGTCAGGAAGTGGATGAGTGACCGCTAGTGGCAAACATTTCTTGGGAGGTTTCATGCTTCAGTAAGACCATAAGCCATCATTTTTGGTTGTTATAGTTAGAAGACAGTTGTTATGTCATAAAAATATCCGACACTTGGGTTGACTTAACTTCCCAAATTCACACTAGAGCAGTATTTATTACAGAATTATGTAATAATATTCCTTCTCAGTTATAAGGAGACATAATACATAATAGCCTATATAGGATTGCCTGGAAGAAATCGCTATGTAGCGATAAGGGCGCCTATTGTTCTGTACTGTACGAGTATGTGCATTATATTCGTTATAACTTCTATGTGGTGTACAAACAATAAAGTGTCTATCTATCTATCTATACAGCCAGTTACATACTACTATTTCTCTTGGTTTCTCTCACCATTTCTCTCCTAGTACGATGCGTCCTGTTATTCCGCAGCCAATCATGAAGCGACTCGCGACGGCACAACTGCATCTGTATATACAAGTACATCTTGCTGTCCCCTGGCTGACCGTGGGTATCACTGCCCACTGCTTCCGAGCTGCGCACGCACATGTCCAGCGACCAGTGCCGGGTGTGACCCTTCTGTGAGACACCCATATTAATAAATAACACCCATAATAATATATGCAAAAATTTGTATTTGTTACGTTTTCACGTCAAAACGGCTGAACTAATTTTGATGAAATTTAGCATACAAATATATAAGACCTTGGAAAGTAATTTAAAGTCATTTGTTGCGAAAATTTAACATTGTAATTTATTACAAAACGGCTTTTTCAAAGATGAAGCGAAACGATACAGATTTAGAACGATACAGGTTTAGTTTTGAAACAACTGAATTATAATGGCTGATTCAAGGGCGCAACATCAAAATCGCAAAAAAATCTCTTTCCAATAAAAAAAATCCAACTACTTTCAAATCATTCAACATGAAAAAACTAAAATAGTTAAAAATAAATTAATTTACCAACCTTTTTCTTGCTACAACTATCAGTCTTAACATATCCATCTAACTCCTTCACTTTATCCAACATTTTGTTAGACAAATCCCTCGCTTCAGAGCACCCGGAGTGGTCTCCAGTATTAGCGAACACTATGAACGAGTCATCATTATCCCCACTGCCTATATGTTTGGAGAGAGATGACGTCACATCGCTGAGGTGCTTCGTAGTGTCCGACACGACTTGCGGATTCGACGCGTCGTCGTCGAATACTATACTAAATGAGTCGTTGCAGCTGAGAGATCTGATAGGGAAAAAATTGATTGTTAATTTAATATGCTTCAGTTTTAATATATTAGTAAGTTGATTTACTTTAAACTTTTACGTCGATTGTCAAATGTTATAGCCTATATGGCGAAGAGTTTTGGGTAGATATTTAAGGCAAAATACTCACTAGATTCACGATTTAACAAAACAAACAAACAAAATTCTCCTTAAGATTTAAGATTCCGTTATTCATAAAGTAGTACTTTTTCGATTTTAAACTTCCCGAAAACACCTGCCCAAAATTCGTCGCTAGCTCTTCGACTATTAGCATAGGAATAGTGAACTTAACAGCAACCTTTATAAACGACAAAGAGACAGAATAAATGGATATACTATAATTATACATTTTTTTTATAATGAAAAGTAACATAAAAAAATACATTACCTATACCTCTTTGGTTCCGATAGCTTCTTTTCATAGTCGAGAGCATCAACGCAGTCGTCGATACTTCGATGTAGGTTGAGCATGACGTCACCCTTGGGGGGAGATTTGTTCCGCACCGGGGACGCCGGGGTCGACGTGTAGTCCTCAGACATGGCTACCGATACCCCGTCGAGTTCCCTGGAATAGTTTCCCCTCAATATTATTAAGTTGTATATGCGGTTTTGTTTATCTGTTTGTGTCGCACTTTACGTCTTTCTGTCTGTGTATATCATATACCTATCTCTGGCGTGTGTATACATGCGTCTGTTTGCCTCTTGTGTATATCATATACCTATCTCTGGCGTGTGTATACATACATGCGTCTGTTTGCCTCTATCTATATCTGTGTATATGTAATTTTTTTTTTCTCTGTGTCTTCTCTTACTCTGTATGTATGTGTGAGTGTGTGTGTGTATGTCAGTATGTCGCCCTCACCTCATCCAATACGCGTCACGGCGCTCCTGCCAGTTCGGCGGCGGCTCTTCAAGCCACGCGTTGAAATAGCGCACGATGTTCTCGTGTTCGAGCTTAGCGAGCGCTCGCACCTCGCGCAACACCCGCTCGCGCTTCGATTGCCTGACAACGATAATTGCCAACTTACAATGTTACCATTGCTCTACGAATGATAAGTGACAAGCCGCGGTAATAATGATACTTGTTTATCTTTCAATCTAACCATTACACTGCGGATGATATACTGTAGTAAGGGGAAGAAGGAGTCATAAAAAAATGGCGAGATGGAAACAAGTATAAGCTTTGTGACAAGACATTTTTTTATATGTGATAAGTCAGTGCTCAAATAAGATGTCAATCCCACTTGATATATACGTCGCAAATACACATTCTAGATAACTCGTAAATTACATTAGAAATTATATGACGTCACAACAGGAGCCTCTGGTTTCATGCCCTACCAGTCATATTGAAAAACGTTTCACTTTAATTTTTCTATGACTAAGTTCAAGCAATCCTATCCTACATTACAAAACTAAAACGTTTCCCCAAGCTTTCGCTTCGGTGTCTGTTTGTCACTAACTCTACTATATTATATTATACAGACCTCCTCGGCAAAGTGATCCTCTTAACAGCATACGGTCTATCATCAATCTTGTTCCTGGCCTCGAAGACCACTCCAAACCCTCCCCTGCCGAGACAGCGCAGCGGCGTGAAGTCGCTCTCATACCGTCCCGAGTATTCTGCGTTGTTTGATGGAGGCCTCTCATAGTACCTGGGGGGTTAAATAGTATACAATTCTAGTGTGTTTGACAGTGTACTCCTCCAAAACGGCTGGACTAATGTTAATAAAATTATGATGTATATGGGAAGGGAGTATTTAGGAACACAGTGGTACCCGACAGGTGGTGCTGTAGTCGAGACACTTCTAAGGGACCAGCTTAACTATATCGGTCCGGGTGTATGTTTATATGTTTCTGTGATGTCCATTGCACCTATATATATATATATATATATATAGGCAATCCTAGTATGGGGCTATGAGTGTATAAAATTATTTCTTCCTTACCTTTCCACCACAATCTCCTGATTGGTGGGCAATGGCGTCGAAGGCCTTAGCTTAGGGGCGAAGAACCGCGGCCAGATCATGAGGTTCATGAGGAGAGCCGAGCTGACCGCGATGAGGAGCACCTCCTTCCACCAGAACCAGAGGGAGTATACGTGGACGTGCACGTGGTGATGGTTCGATTGGTCGTCACTTGCGTTTGGTAGAACTATGTCCGGACCTGAGAAATTTAAAAAAATAACTTTAGTTGAATAGCTTGCGTTTGGGAGGACTATTATTTAAACGGACTATTACTTAAGAGGATTTTAATTAAACTAAGGACATACATAGAGAATTTCTAGGGCAATATTATTACTAAACTCTTTTTTTTCTTTTTTTACGGTTTCCCGTTTCCCACAGAGCACGGCCTATCGAGCAATGTAACGGGAAACGTTATCATTTGATAAGTACTTTATGTAGTAGAAAACTACGCTAATTTTTTTCTAAGTCTTAGTCCACAATATATCTGTGCTCTAGAAATAGGTTCTCTCGGGATGCATCCAATGCTTTTTTCAAACCACTTTTTCACCGAAGCTACGGGCGTCGTTTTATAGTAGTAAATAAAACATGATATTTATTAAGTAAATGAAGTAAATATTAATTATTGTACCTGAGTAAGCATCATCAGTGACTTGCACGGCCTGGTCACACGTATCTTGGAGGTACAGGAAGAAGCCATGGTTACCTGTGAACATTAGTTTTACATTACTACACTATGATTCTATTATTATGTTCGAAACTTGTTACTATAGGGAGACCGTTATTTGGTTAGTATGTAGGTTGAATTAAAAAGAGTACCGGGAGTTTTTTCTTTCATGCCGATCCTTACATTAAATAAGGCGTATGTCTTATGTTTTTTTCTTCATTAAGCCGTCGATAAGATTGGTAAAAGAAATCAATATATAGGTTGCCTGGAAGTATCGTAGCGATAAGGCCGCTCATTTTTCTGTACTAGTTATGTGTATTATGTTTGTTATACATATATCTTCTATGTGGTGTACAAACAATAAGTGTTTGTTTATCTATCTATAGCATCCGATATTGTTATGTATCTAATTAACAAATTTTCTATAATTTTGTAAATGATTCTTTCATTTTATAATGTCATGTATGTAGTGCAATTTGACGTTAATATATTATCAGTTATTACTTTCTAAGGCGAAATAAACAATAGAATTTAAACGAGGTCAATGAACCCACCCTTCTTCCCAGTGTTCCCGTACAAGGCGACCTGCGTCAGCGTGCCGGGCTCGACGTCCTGCAGCGCGAGCGCGGTGTCGCCGTCCGTGAGCAGAGGGGGCGTGGCCTTCAGTTTCCATGGCAACGGCCGCGTCGACACCGCCGTCTCCAGCTTGCGCGCGTACAGTAAACCCTCTTGGATGTATAGCTGGAGGAGTACGAGTAGCCTTCAGATGGAAAGTGGTCCACGACGCTCGTGGATATTAATCTTATACTATAATACCAGCAATGCTTGTATATAAATAAATAAATTTATATGCAATCGTGTCGGAGAAAGTGGGGTGAATATTTATGTTTTTAAGGGGTATTCTGCGTGAAAAAATCGATTTAACATGCAAAAATATGAGTTTTCATGTAGAACTTTCCTAAAAATGAACTTCATGTTGGTTACTACTACTACTAAACATCTCTCAATGTTTATTTCTTAAGCACTGCAATACCTTAGTGGTAGTAATTTAAATTTAAAATAAACTATAAAATGCATATCCATAATTGTCTGAGTCTAGATTATAACTCTATAACATATAGAAAAATTGAGCTGTGGATCTTGAAAATAAATTAAAACAAGCTTTTTCATTGAATCTGAGGCGGTTTAAGTTAGCTAGTAGATGATAACAGCTAGTGTAGTTACCTGTGTGTTGTGAACGCCGAGATATAGTGATGGCGCGGCGGCAGCTGGGTCGGCCACGGCGCGGGCCGCCTCCCACAACACGTCCAGATGCTGCAATACACCGCCCTGCAGCCGCCATACACTGGCCACTGGTGCCTCGAGCTAACAACCGACCTCACTTTATTAATAAAGAATATTAATTCTTTCTGGTTTAATAACATCTCAGCGCTATGTTTATTGCCTAACCTTGAGCTATCATTAGGCCCGTAGGCACACACAAATATGGGGCTACGTTTGAAAGTAATCGGCAACAGATGGTCTGTAAATATAAAATATATATTTTAGTAGGTAATTTTTAATATCTCAATGATACCTATCAAATAATCGGCTTATTAAAAGACAAATACATTGTACTACAGCCTAAGCAAGATATAGTTAGCCGGAAGGAAGAAAGGCAGTGGACAAAAACTCCCGATTGAAAAAGAGTTAGACTAACTCTTTAACTACTACATTTTACTACTAGATACAAAATGGATATATATCATAAATATCCGATATTTTGATATCAATACATATAATAAAAATGAAGTTGGGGGGGGCTCAATTTGTCTGTGTGTTTGAAAGAGTATCACGCCAAAACGGCTGATTTGATAGAACAATGGATGAAATATACCCATAATCCTTAACTTAGGGCTCTATTTAGGCTTTAATTTATTTGAATCAGATCATTATATCAAAAGATATTATAATTTAAAGTTTGTATGGGACTACTGTAATATTATCATGTGTCAAACACGAT
>LGAG01001178.1:353133-364243 GCA_001278395.1 Lerema accius | reverse complement strand
ACATCCACTTACTAATCTATACTTCTTTCCCCGCTTCTTCTCCTCCATGTCAAAGTACCTTACGAAGTGGGAGTAGATTCAAAAAATGACGTGCATAAGTGTATCTTAGTACCTATATGAATAAATGATTTTGAATTTGAATTATACTAATATTATAAAGCTGAAGAGTTTGTTTGTTTGTTTGTAATGGATAAATTAAAAAAATACTGAACTGATTTTCAAAATTCTTTCACCATTGGAAAACTCCGTTATCTACGAGTAACAGAGGCTATATTTTATTTTAGAAAAAATAGGGGTTCGTAAGATATTTGGGTTTTTCGAACCCAAGGTGTAAAAAATCATATTATTATTTAGTAATATGTTGCAGAACGACGTCTGCCGGGTCAGCTGGTTTATTATACACTAGTGGACCCGCCCTGGCTTCGGTCTACATTTTCTGTCAAATAAACCGTTTTAGCGTGATCCTCTTTCAAACACAGATAAACAGAGTTCCCTCCTCAAACTTTCAATTTTATTAAATGAATTGACTAGAAGTTTTAATACAATCGAGTTTTTACCCGACTGCGCCGGAAGGAGGATAATGTTTTACATGCGTATGTCTATTTCTTTACGCTCTATTTCCCTAACAGCTAGACTGATTTCAACATGCGAAATAGATTAAATGTTATTGGATTCGTCTCCATTGCGAGAATGACATAGACTATATATTTTTTTTATATCACCCAAATTTTCTGACAGTTAATGTATTTTTATATTCCTACTAGTCGACCCGTCCTCGCTTCGCTTCGAGACACGTTTACAAAAACGAAAGTAAAAAAAAGTAGCCTAAGTTACCCCTTATTAATCACCTATCTATCTGTAAAAGACCTGGTGTGATTAGCCGGATCAAACAGACAAAAAAAAAATTTGGCAAGTATACCATGTATACGTACGTATGCATTAATTAAAAAGCGGTTATTTTAATTACAAACAGACACTTCAAATTCATTTAGTTGTATAGATATTAGATTATCTACAAGTAATACTAACTTCTCAGCTCCAGTCCGCGGGTCGAGCGCGCGCACAGTGTTGGAATGTCGGCGCAACACCAACACGTCCCGGCCAGCGCGTGCGGTCTGCTCCTCGCTGTTGCAGCCACTCGACCCGCACTCGTATATCACGCGCCCCGACTGACTGTCTAGACCCAGCCAGAGAGTTTCACGGGCACCTACAACATTGACGATACAATAGTATGTTCCTCATTTGAAATACACGACAAACATAGCGATAGACCAACTGCTGCCGGTACATATGCATTGCGAAACAAACAATGTGTCTTGTACATCAAAATTAATTGGTAAACAAAAACAAGTTGATATTTAAAATCCATAATAAAAGATAAAGTAAGAAAGTAGTGTACCATAAAAGGTAACATAATTAAGTGTAACCAGTGAACTATGGGCCTACCAAGTTACATTCATCTTATACTATACTAGCTGACCCAGCAGACGTCGTTCTGCAACATATTATTCAATATACCGCCCACAGCTTCGCCCGCGTGCATTTCGGACTTCAAAAATAAAAGAGGTTCTCAATTCATCGAGAAGTTTAGAACTAAAGAAAATTATGTATTAAATAAATAATTTGATACAAAAATCAATAATACCTAAACTGTACTACATACAACATTAAATAAACCTCTAATACGCATTATATAACGAAGTTAAGTATATTAACCCACTGTGTAATTGTAATTATTCTTGCTTATTAACTGTAGCATGCATTTTGCTCCGCTTACGTCATCCAAATTCATCAGAAAACCGGTAAATTTTATCGCCGTCTAGTTATTATAACCTGAAGTTTAAAAATTGATTTTCTAAATATACTTTATACAAAATCTTCTCATATGTATGTCAAAATCTTCACATATAAGTATATTTTATATCTTACCGTTCCCCTCAAACTGTGAGAGGCGGCCCGTGCCCAGCAGTGGGACAATTATGGGTTGCCATATGATATTTTATATCCACACCGCCCAAAGTAAAAAAAAAATGTAGCACTTAAGTTTATACATAATATTGTATTTCTATTAATTTTATTAAATCCAATTAAATTAAGTCTAGAAACTTTAACGTTTAGACGTTTATTTAAATGTAGGTTTATATTAACTAGCAGTCTGCAGTATATATATTATATTTATATATCTAATGGCTTACCAGCTATGACAAGATCGTCAGAGTATTTAAACGAGGAGGACAGCAACTGCTCAGCATCAAACGGCAATGGCTCGATGGTGTCACCGCTGAGACTGTACAATGTCCCTCGTAAGGATGGTATGAGACGCACCCACTTCCCTCCTGACGTAAGCTATAAGGACAATAATATCCTGTTTTTAGTCAATGATCCTTAGACTACACATGGCCACTGGAAGTATCCTAATGGATACAAGAAGACATCCTGATTATATCAACTACGTACAAACATCACATCCCAGCTACATTTATAATAATATATACAACTTTGTATTTTTCCTAAAAAAACACATTCAAATATGTAGTTAATGGTCCATCACATGAAAGAAGTTTTATCAAAAGGATCCATCATTAAAAAAATAGGCTAAGCTACTATACAGTGAGCATTCATCTGACAAAAGTTATGTTCATTATGAGTTATGCAAGAAAACTAACCTATCCCAATCTTAAAGAGTGACATCTACAAATAGCAGTATTATTATTTAATGCCATACAAATATTATTCACCTGTATCAAAACAATATCGCAAAAACAGTTGCTTTACAGGTCATGTATGTAATATAGGCCATGTTTACATAATATTTTTATTTTACATTGTTAATGTTATTACCTCAACATGATGCAAGTTTGAAGAGAGCAAAGGTTGGGTTTCCAACACCCAAGCTTTGATGCCATTTTCTGTAGCAAAGGCTGTCAATTTTCCATCAAGTGTGCTCACTATTACTAGGCTGGAAATAAAAAAGTGTTTATTCATTCCAACAGCATAAAAGAAAAAATAAAATCACCTTTTTGTTTATCATTCTGACTCATTTGTGTCTTGTATTTGTTATTGTGTAATAAGGCTTAAATGTATACATTATCACCAAAGTTTTAAATTCATATACTATATAGAGGTAAAATAAAATATACCGAAACCTAATTTATACTCAGAATTCTAAAATATATAACAACAGTGAAAGTGCAATATTTTAAGTATTTCTGCCATTAAAAACTGCAACTAACCATAACTATTTTCATATTGAATAACCAGACATATCTAGTAAAGCTTTACTTGATAATAATTTCAAACAAAACACTGTATAGCACTTGTAAAATTTACTGTGACGAAAACTATTAAAACAAAGCATAGAGCAGTGAACACCTGTTGGTTATACCTAAACATTACTTGGATAAATAAAGTTATTGTCATTGTACATTCAATATTAGGCCAGTTTTGTATGATACTTCTTTGTGTACAGATAAATTGATACATTCACTGATCCATAACTTATAATCAAACTATAAATGAGTTGAATTTATGGACACAATATTAGTTGACTGAATTATGGCAAAAAAGTGTGTATTAGAATATGCAATCATAGGTGTAATGGTAATTAAATTAAGGGTAATTAAGCATGCATGAAATAAATTTTAATAATTATATTAAGTTAATTGGTATGCATAAATCTTGGGTGATGTGGAATTACCATAGTTTACCATATCATAATTTACCATTAAAAACGCTTTCTTTCTAGGTGATTTGGATATTAAATCTCTAATTGAAAACAAAACACTTATAACATATTTTTATTATCAAGGTGACTCATAACAAATTGTCAATGGTTGTATAATTATTATCTTAATTCCTTATCAATTATGACAATGAATTTGTCTAATAATTTTAGTACTAAATGTTAAATGAATTATGATAATTATGTTAGTTTATATAGTCATCCTGAAGATTGAATGTAGGTATATAATATGAATGCTAGATTAGATAATAAAAAAATAAGAAATGCAATACATAGTTTCATGCAACTTAATGAATCTTTGACCAAGTATGTAGGATACATACTTTGATCCCCTATTTTAAACCCCCTAGGGCTGAATAAAGTTTGTCAAAGTTCAAAAACATGATTTAGCTTAGTGCTGTAGCTAACTGAATTTTCCATTGCCTCTCCTATAAAAATTACCTTTTTTCAGTATAGTACATTTATAAAATGGTATGTATACTCTCAATACATAATAGTATTTTTTATCTGCCACACAAATCCTTATTTAATAATTTGGATTTAAAAGTACTTGTTTTTATAAACCTTACCTATCTGACATGATAACATGATGTACAGTGAAATATTATCCTTCACTTTATTGATATGATCAAACGATCAACAATGATCAACTTGCTGTTTACTATTTCTCACCAAATTAAAAAACAATCAGAAGTATATAACACATTTATTTATATACAGCTTTAATGTCAGCAAGGTCAATCAATTCAATTAATTTGCGTAACCAAAAATTGATACAATTAAAAGAAATTATTATAATCTTTAGATACAGGAATGGACTGTAACACTCTACTTATCTAAGTGAAATGATAGAATGTTCTAGTCTAGATCCTGAACTTGTAGCAACATGATTAGGAAGGGTACCCCGTATAGGTAGGTATAATTTCATCAAAACAATTTGTTTACATGAACAACAGGAAAACTGTCAGTTTAACAGTAGGAACCTTCAAAGTTAATTCAATATTGTACTTACTCGTTGACAGCTGAAGCATCGTTTTCGGGAGGAGGATTACAAAACGGTAACTTCTGTATGGTATCTTCGGCTCGAAGATAAGAAACAAAACATGTAAATAGAAATACAGCCTTCACGGCTATCACCCGCCAATACCAAGCCGACATATTATTATTGCAAAATTATATGCGGTCATTTCAAGCCCGATTTTTTGTGTTTATTTATATTACGAAATCTGATCACAGGACTCCAAATTTGTTCACTAATATTTTATTGACGAACACGGAATTGTTCACTCACGTACGACCACGTAAACTGTCATTAACTGGCTGGCAATCTGGCATTGGCAATTTGACAATCCATCAAACTGATGTCAAAGTCACACATGGATGACAAAATGTCAATGCACAGAATATAATAAAAATCTACAAATACTGTGTCCCTTAAGAATAAATCATAGAGTTACTCTATTCAAACAGAAAGAATAGTTGAAGGAGTAGTGTTCTGTGTGTTTTAAACCATTTGAAAAACAAACCAAGGTAGGATGCAAGATTTGTAATTTTTTGTACGAGTAGTTATTTTTTTATAAGTATTGTATTGCTATTGCATAAACTGTTAGTCGTACAGAATCGAAAGTAATGCCTAATGCCTATATTCAAAAGAAACTCACTTAATGAGTTCCATAGTGTTGTCATCAGTTCAACCACCGACCACCATCCCAGTTGATTTGTGTTCATAATAACCGAGGCATTGTTGTTCGTATCGTACTATACTTAGTATTAAGTTACGGCAGCAGGATAAATAAAAAAATGAATGAAATAGTTCTCTTCTCTAATTTTATTTAAGTTTATAAAATTCTTCTAAAATTGTTAGTACAATTATGAAACATTGTGCACAGAAAGTCACCATAAATTGGGGACATGTTCGAATTACAAGGGTATAAAGTTTAATATAGTGATAAGGCCATATAGAAGTTATCGAACGGCAAAGGATGGATTATTATATAATAAGTATTGATGATAACTCTTTCTGTTTTTTCAAGGACACATTTTCAGATAGATTATTCGATATTTACATTTATTGAATTAGGTAACAGATTTCACCTCATTTTTTATGTTAAAATGGTCTTAAAGAATACAAAATTTAAATGAACCCCAAGATTGAAGTTTCACTGTATGTAAATTAATAATTGTATACAAAGATTTTTTGTTTTTAAAGTCAATTCGGGCACATAATCGTAGCTAATTTTCTCAGAAAAATCTACTGGACTGATAAAATTGTTTAGAACTACTTAAATTGGTATTACACAATGATATAATTTGAACGTGTCAAATTTCTCCACCAGCAGTGGTATGTAATTATGTTTACAATATACCTTTATAAATATACATAGAATACATATCGCCTTAAACTTCGAGTAAAAGAATATACAAAATTCTTCGCCTATCATTTAGTTAAAATATTTATAAAGCAATCTAATTAAGGTCACTAATTGCGTACATTACATCCTTGGACGGAAAAGGACGTGCTACATTATAGGGGGACAGACAATTTTTGTTTAATTCTGTGAAAATTGCCAAAACATACTTTATAATTAGGTATAAAAATAATAATAATAATGTTATCTCTCCTTATGTTTGACATATTTTTAGCATTTATATTATGATTATTTTGAGGTCTTTAAAAATATTTATAATGTCTTTGATAATTTAAATAAACATATAAGATAACATTATCATTATCATTTTATACCGCTACAAATAATCGTCAAACGAAAATAACAAAATAGTGACCAAACAATTTACTTTAAAAATCAAAATAAGTCATCGTAATTAAACATATCAAACAAAAACTATTAACAAATTGATTCAATCACATATTGCAAAATAATAACCCTTACAAAGTTTAAAATATTCATAGAAATGCTAGTAATAATGCTAAATCATAATAAACACAAATTAAAACAAATATTGTTTTCGTTAATTAAAAATTCAATTAAATAAAAAATAAAAACTATTTACAATAAATTACGATCCAATTATTTTTGAACATTGCAATAATCACAGTTCAAATTTACGTTCATGGCAATCTTGATGAATAATTAAAATATTAATTAATTAATTAATTGCACCTAAGATAAAACTAGTTTGTTAGGTACCTAGAATTAAGTAAGTGATATATCGCAGTATAACAGATGGTTCTAGCATTCAAACGCCTATACACTGAATACCTATACCTGTGAAAAATAAAACTTGCTTGTCAAACATAAAGTTTAACAAGGGGTTTGATCATCTACGGGCTACATTATCAATCCTCGTTTGCACTGCGTTAGTATTTTAATCGAGTTACATTTTTGACGATAGTACCCAAAAAATATTAACACTAATCTATACTAATGGCGCAATGCAAATTAAAAATTAGGACCATTTGATTTGGACCAATGAATGCGTCCTCCATATGTAAATTACAGCTTAAAACTATTAGGCGTTATGCCAAATAAAAACAATATTTTGTTCAAATAATTACAATGTCATATCATTAAAATCTATTATAAAATGTGTGATATCACTGATTTACTTTTTTACTATTTGTACAGAGTAAAAATTATACCGAGGGTACGCCTTATGTGTAAAAGGTTTCAAATAGTGTTAAGTATATAAAATTTTTAGTTTTGTGACTTGTCTGTACAATCTGTCTATCTAAAGACGATATCTTTTTCATAGAAAACTTTAAAATAACTCACTGACAGATATGACTCGGAAAAAATATGTTATTCGAAAATATTCTAAGGTTACTTACTTAAACTTTTAAACACATTTTTCGTTGTACAAGATAAATAGTTAGAAACCGTTAGTTATTTACGTTAACAAATTCAATTATGATTCTATTCTATTATTTATTTCAATGATTGATAGAAACTATTGAATGTGGATTATACACTGCAAATATTTATTTAAATATTTTCAATAAACAAAAGACTTAAGTGCAAAAGTGATAATTCGCGTTTTTTACCCTTTACTTCTACCTATTTAAACTGGTTCTGTGACAGACAGACATAAGTATGTTAACAATTATTTTTCTACACTTGTATTTTTCTCTTGGTTTAATACAAATGTAGCAGTGGGTGTATGGTGCCTTTAAACGACCAAACTTGCTTGACAAACTTCAATCAAACTTTTTAATAGCGGATATACACGTTTGACAACACAACTCGATCATACTCTTAGAGCAAAACCTTACAGAAAAAACCTTATGTGTCAAAAAACTTATAACAGTTTTCTATGGAACTGAACGCAGTTATCTATAAGGCTTATAACTTAGTACAAACATCCAACATTTCTCTGTCTATCAAAGCTACACACGACCAAAAATTTGACAAACAAGTTTGACAAAAAATTTTGACAAGCTCGACCACAGGCTACTCAAACACAAGTATCCAACCGAAGTGACCTTACGCCGGCGGCGTTTCCCAACAGTCATAAGGCGACGCTTCTTACATATTCATCTTCATACATATCAGCTGACAGTCGCAGTGCGTGTTCGTGCGCGAGCGCAGATAGTTCCTTCAGCCATTCCGAGAGGAGGACCGCGTTGAGGACTGACCGGAGAGTTATTGACTGGTTCCAGTATGCTTCTTGTGTGAAGGTGAGTTTCGGCGCCGGCGGTAGTATTTGGAGGGATTGCGGGCTTTGCTGTGGTGGGGATGCTGAAATTTACGAATAATAATATAAGTATATTTTTAATACAAATTATTGGGTTAGGGAAATGTATTTTGTATGTTTTAAGCCCTCAAAAACTTTCATAAATGTACCTATTTGGAATATAATACCTATAAATCGATACATAATATTTTTAAGTGGCTATTTGACGTGAATGTGTTCGAGCCTGTTGTTTTTACTTTTTTTTTTTGTGAATCGACTGATATTCGGTCAACTTTAAAACAACCAATATGTGGGAAAGTTGGTCCTTCGAGCCGGATTTTATATTAAGGTAAATTCAACCGAAGTATTTTTAATCGAACACGGGACAACTTACTACACGCTCTTTGTATGATACACTAAAGAAATACAACATATTTAACAGTACATCCATAAAAGTAACATACATACCATGTATTTTCCTATTGAACATATTAGACAGGCTATTGGAGATGCTTCGTCGTTTGCTCTCGACTCGTCTGAACGGTGAGTCTTCTGGTCTAGTGGCGGGGGAGCTGGGCCGCTGAGCCCACGTTGCGTGGCCTGTGAACATAAACAATATATGAAATTCAGTTAATTATTATACCTTGTTTTTTTCGTCGTGATATAAAAAGTAAACAATCTTGGCACTACTTTTATTTATTTCGTGAATTTAAAAAAATATTTAGAAGTATACAGAAATTTATTTTAAGATTACAATATTGTTTATTCTTTTTAATTTGTGTCTGTCTTATTTTTGAATCGATAATTTCATAAAAAAGACACTGTAAGATTGTTTACCTTTTATATCACGACGAAAAAAACGAGGCATACATTACCTTACTTTGTTTGCGCATCTGTTAGGTGTGTGGGTAATAAAGTTAAAATTAAAAAAAAAACCTTTTATATGTAGAGGGTACTGTACAATAAAAAGAACCTATGTAACTCTCACAACGGAGACTAATCTATTCATTAAAAACTCAAACTGAAATCAAACCGTTTGGACTGTACAGCGTATCAAAGAAATCAACAAACATATATATATACTCAAAACCAAACACACACATATACACTTCTCCACACACAGTATCAGTAACTCACTATCGTCGTTAGCCTGCGCTCGCTTCACCAGCGCCATCTCCCGTTGCACGAGGAACACGCGCGCCTTGTCCACCAGCTCATCAATATTCTCCAGACCAGCTGTCAACTCATCCACCTCCTCCTTCAGTCTGCATAGAATCTGTAGAATGACACATTACATCAAAATTCAAAACCATTTATTCATGTAGGTATCAATGACATACTTAGACACGTCATTTTTTTAATGGTTTTAAGATAGCAAACAAGCTGACAGTGCAACCAACCTCTGCTACCCATGGACATCGTACCAAACATAGAGTAGGACTAAAAGGGAGCCCCTCTTAGTTAGTTATTAAGTCTACTCCCGTTTCGTAAAGGTGCTTTAGTATGGAGGAGAAGAAAGGGGAAAGAAACTCCCTGCATCTATAGTGATACATTTTCTCATACTCATACAACATCCCTATGAAACCATGGTAGATAAAAGGAATGACAATAATAAGTGTATTGAAAAATACCTACATAGTTACATGCGTACTTAAAACGTGTTTACGCCTACGTACTTGCGTGCTTGTATGCACGTAGGTGCGTGCGTGCTTGTGTATATACACGCATATACGAGTGTGCGTGAGTGCGTACGAGCGTGCGTGCGTACATGCGTGCGTACGTATACCTCGTGTTTTTCGTCGTGATATTATTATAAAAGGTAAACAATCTTACAGTGTCTTTTTATTGTAATTATCGATTTAAAAATAAGAAAGACACAAATTAAAAAAAATTAAGGAATAAACAATAATTTAATGTTAAAATACATTTCTGTATACTTCTAAATATTTTTTAAATTAATGAAATGAATAAAAGTAGTGCCAAGATTGTTTACTTTTTAAATCACGACGAAAAAACGAGGTATACGAATGTGCGTGAGTGCGTACGAGCGTGCGTGTGTACATGCGTGCCTGCGTATGTGTGTGTGTGTGTGTGTGTGTGACCAACCTGGAACAGCGAGGGCACGTTGTGGTGCACGGCGGCAGTGTTGAGCAGCAGCGCCAGCAGCAGCGGCGACGGCAGCGCGGCCAGCTTGCTGAGCACGCTGCTGACGCGGCACACCACCCGCACTTCAGACTCCAGCAGCGTCGCCGTCTTGCGCAGCAGGCTGGTTAGCAGCGGACCTGGGGTTTTAGAGGGTTAAAAGTAAATATGTTGAAGGTCTGACGGGTTAATAGTTTGAATTGTGAGCCTGAAGTCTACAAAGGTTAACAGTTTGAAAAGCCTGTATAAAGGACGCCTAACTTGTTTAAGGGTATTGAAGGGTTAATAGTTTGTAAAGTGGGCTGTAAGTCTTTAAAAGGTTACAAGTTTGAAAAGCCCATATAAAGAAAGACCACTATATAAATTAGCTTTGAGCTATTAAAAGATTTGTTTGTAAAAACAGGTCTAAAATGTTAACCCATTAGTATACGGGGTTTAGAAATAAGTAATTTCTATAAGTCATTGTTAAAGCCCTGTAATTAATGGGCTTAAATAGGCTGTAAAGCGTACCTAACAAATTTACATAATATGTGGCGACTACGCACAATACGTCTTACAGTGACGTCACGACCTGAATCACGCTATCGAAGTTTT
>LGAG01001178.1:323439-352568 GCA_001278395.1 Lerema accius | reverse complement strand
TTTAAGGGTATTGAAGGGTTAATAGTTTGAAAAGTGGGGTTATACATCTTCAAAAGGTTACAAGTTTGATATAGCCCGTATAAAGAAAGCCTAGAACCACTATATGAATTAGCTTTGAATCATTAAAAGGTAAGCTTGTATAAAACAGGCCTAAATTTTTTACCCATAAAAATACGGGAGTCTAGACTCTGGAATAAGTAATCTCTTAAAGACACTGTAGAAATCCCGTAATTTTTGGGCTAAAATGGCCAATCGAGCGTGCCAAAGAAATTGACATGCATAAATACGCTCAAAAACATCACAATTTATTTGGCACTTGGTTAAAAATAAAATTAACTTGTCCTTACCAATAATAGTTTCAGTGCTAACTCTCCAATTCCTCACTGAAGGCACTTCCTCATACTCAACACTGGTCGGAACTTTTACGAAACTCTTCCTAAACGATTCCTCACAACACGTTTCTCCATCTTCATTGTCCTCATTTCTAAACCTTAAACTATCGTACCCGCTACTTTCTCCAAACGACGTTAAGCTATCATGTTCCTTGCTTTCTCCATTCTTTTCTACTTCATTTAAAGACGTTAAACTATGCGGTTCTTTTTCTGACGTATCACTAGTTTTCAGGGTATCATAGCCGCTGGTGCAGACAGAAACGAGGCTGTCCTGCTCTCTCATAGGCGTTTGAGGGTCTATCTCTCTCGTTTCTTTGTTATTGTTGGCCTCTCGTTTCGTTGGTATTACCATGTCGTATTTGGAAGACCAGTTAGCGCAGGCGATAGTTCGCGAGGCTACTTGAAATCTCGCGTCACATAAGTAAGCGTGGTAGTTACCGTATAATGTATCGTTGGGGTTCTGAAAAGGAAATCAAATAATTTTCTATAGTCTATTTTCTATTTTCTAATTCGTTTGAGATATTTCTAAGAACACTTTTCATATAACTTTTGTCTATTTTTTTAATATTTTTTAACGTTAAAGCAATAAATATTTGGTATTACCAAATTGTATTTATGAAATATAATATTTTATGTTACACATTTATACTTGCAACATTACTGCCCAAATTCTATAGATAGATGAACATTTAAAACCATTATATTAAACCATTTATTGTCAACTAATAACCTTAACAATTTATTAACTTCACAGATTACAAAACAAAACTCACCCCATAATCAAAATTAACTTCATGGACTAGATTGTTCATAGCTATATCTCCGTTGACACCATTGATTTTCCTGTCATCATCTCTTCTGAAATCTAACACCCTGGTACCATTGGAAGCTAGTTCCTCCACCCACTCCCTGGTCTTCTCCAGAGGCCTCAAGCAGCATTTAGGGGTTAACGCGAGGAAGGCCTCAGCTGCTTCTCTATAGGGCTCGGGATCAGATATCCTATGTCGTTGGGAGCTGGCTAAATGATGGCCGTTCAGAAGGTACTTGTAAACCAGTTCTAGCATTACGTCTTCGCAGTCCAGGTCTATTAGAGTCTCCATGAGGGATAACGTGACGAGTGACAGCTGGAAATTTTAAAATACAGAACTAGAAAATCAAAGACCTAAAACTTAAGACATGCCTCCTTGAACATAAAACGTAGTAAAGAAAACTGCTATAAGGCAGTGATTGCTTCAAATAATCCGTTTATGGTTAGTCTTCAGACTTACGTTATACTATAATATTAAAAAAGGGGAGCGCTAAAATTGTCGATTCTCAAATTGAGCAGTAGATTAAAAAGTTTGAGATCTTCTGGTATATATACAGTTGACATAAATCGAGCATGTTTATATAAGAAAATTTTATTGAAGGATTTTCTTGTTATGTACGTTAATTCGGCAACCGACTGGCAAGCTGCCATTCATCCATCTACCATCTATCATCAGCGCAGCAACCGGCGCGTGTGCCGTGCCGCAGCCATCCATCCATACAAGCCAACTAGCGAGCTATCCAACCATCCAGCAACCAACCTGCGAGCTGCCATCCATCCTGGCGACGAGCACGTCCGCGAGCCCGACGCCGTCGTACCGCTGCGTGAAGAGGAAGCGCAGCAGCGCGCGCAGCAGGCCGGCGCTGCCGTGCCGCAGCAGCAGCTCCAGGTAGGCGGCCGCCACGGCCTGCGCGCCGCCGCCGCTCTGCAAGCCCGCCGCTCTCGTCTACCAGCCGTCGTGTTGCCGGTTATGTTGCTGTCGCTTTTGTTACTTGGCTCGCTTGCCGCGTGGGCGGTTGAGTGACAGTTTTTGTGGGGACCTATCTTTTTTTTTTTCTATCTGTGTTAATATTATAGATGTGTCTTTAAGACAAGAGTGAATAGGCTAATGTGCTAGACTGTGTTGCCACTTACTATAGGATGGGCGCACAATCAAGGTTCTATAAAAGAAACCAATGACATTTTATACTATAGACTAGAAAACCTTTGTTTCTTATAGTTTGGTTGAGTCCTTACTTTATACATCACGTACTTCTGAACTTAAATTTTATGTAACTTTGCTAGACATATTTTGCTATGACAATGTTTCATAATTTCTGATTGATTAGCAGATCCTTGAAGTATCTCAACATCAGCACTACCTAACGGTTTCAACTGTAGTCCTAACCATACTCAATTATGCAATAGTAATCGATAATGAATGTCGAATAGAAAATGATATTTTTTATAACAGTGACGCCATAAAAACAATTCAAATCCTACAAAAAAATTACCCATACAAACATTTTATATTTTCCTTTATAGCAACGCCCCAAACACATGATAACCCTTAGTAATGAGGTGAAATTGACTTCTTAAACCATGAAATGGTCAATGATCTTATGAAATGGTAAAGCACTTAGTAATGAGGTGAAATTGACTTCTTAAACCATGAAATGGTCAATGATCTTATGAAATGGTAAAGCATATAGCCTAATACCCATGAAGGACTGTCACTAAACCGCCATGTCCACCTCTTATGTTTCAAAACCTCTCCCAATTCCCATGAGATCAAGCCCAGCAACACACACAACACCTCTGGTAATGAGTTCTCTTCTCCAAAAAAAAATTATTAAGAGCTTTTCTAAAATCTGTATATCAGATATATAATATGTCAAATTCTAAGTGACTTTTCCGTGTCACTACTATGATAGTATGCCTCCTATGTATATTTTTAGAAACTTTAGAAATGTATTAGTTGTCTTAGAAAAATATTAGGAGTTTTTTTTTAATCCTTTCCCTTTATATAAAACAGGAGAAAAGAACTCATGAATAAAAAGGACTTTTGTAACTAAAAATAATCTCGTGTAAAATATAGTTGCTTTTTACCTATATCAATTACATTACATACAAAATACTTAACAATATACGAGTATGTATGTGGTTTTTAACTCATATTATAGAAGATTTTTTTAAGTATACAAAGTCCTGTTTCGACATACATGGCTAGTAGTAAAATATAAAACAATTCAAGTACAAAAACATTATAATATTATCACTCGAATTAGCCTACAGAAAAAAAAACAATATAATAGGAATCATTATTTTTTCTAATAGCATATTCAAAGGAGACATTAGTAGTATTTTTATAAAAGAGCTAAATTAGTAATTTTTAATGGTCTTTCCACGCTGAATCAAAATCATAAAAAAATTAAATCAAATTTAGTTGCATGAAATTAATGCATTAAAAAATTTATAAATGTTTCTTACCTAAAAAATGGTGGTTAAAAAAATCATGCATCAAATCGAAAACAAAAAATGAATTATGGCCTTGTTATGTTGATTAGAAATGCAATCAAAAGCAACTAAATATAGTTCCACTTGAAAATGTAACGGGAAATCAATACACATAAATTGTTTTAATAGTAATAAACATTAAATTCGTCAAACAAAATAATTATAATGTCAGTCTTTTTAAATCGAAATCTTAGACCAAAAAGTATAATAGACTCAGTTTTCAGAACAAAAAAGTGAGGTAAATTTTCTTATATTTTTACAATTTGACATACGTTACAGAGCACGGTCAGCCGAGTTATGTACTGGGAAACGTTATCATTTCTTATTTACGTATGTGTTTCGATTACGCTTTTTTATTCCAAAGGCGGAGTCTATATACTTTGAAGTCTAAGATAAAAATATAAAGCCCTTAAGCCCGTGTCGAACAGATGGCAAAAACGGTTCGCTTTAATTTTTCTATAAGACCAGAGTCAAGAAATCCTATACATTACAAAACAAAAACGCATTGTCATCGTTCCAATTCGCTGTCAGTTTGACACGGGCTTCAGTGTTGCCACATCACACACATTTCCCACAACCACTCACGGCACCATTAATGTTACCTGTAACAAGGCCGGTCCCAACACTGGTACTAAAAATCCCTGGTACAACAGATCTAATAGATGCTCCTTTATGGACGGATGGGCTACCTGAAAACGTATAATTTTATATGGTTTAGTAATTTGGAGTACCATTTATTTATGTCAGAAGATAATACATGGGCTTTTTAAATAACTTATATTTATTAATCGATTCAATGAAAACACAGCAAATAAAAAACATACTTCTTCATCTAACAACCTACATAAGTCTAGCTAAGTATTCTGAAATTAAAGGGAACAATCGCACAGACAAACATACAATAACTTCTTTGTAACTGACTTTCTTTAATTCATTTTATAATATGTACTTCTACAAGTGAACTTCAATAGATAAACCTTTGAGATTTTTATTTTATTTTAGGGATTTTATGTACACTAAGCCCCATAAAAGACTGCACCTTCCTATATAGTGAGTTGAGGTAATTAGTGCTAACTAAGTAAACGTTAACACACTCATACCCCCGCAGTAGGATTCCCTGTGTCGCGGGTGGCATGGACAACACAACACATCACTAACGCCCATGACCCGAGAACAAACATTTATCTGTCACATAAATATCTACCCATATATTATGTGTATGTGAGTGTGTGTGTGATGTGTGAGCTTATTTACCTGTGCCACAGCGTTACAAAACTCCACAGAATCAATGAACAGCGTCAGCTTATGTACTTGGTTGACGTCATCGGGCGTCAGCCGGTATATGTTGTCGGGCAGCGACCGCGGCAGCAGGGAGTATAGCCCGCTTAGACCTGACCATAATAATATCTTGGTTAAATAAAAAAATAGAGTAGAAACGAAGCTTTAACGTTAACATTATGTGTTATATTATTTCAAGCTGGAAATCAAAAAATAATGAATAGATGGACATATAGACATGGAGATATGGTTTTTGAATTGTCCATATAAAATTTGTTCATCTTACTACATATTTGTTTTGATTTATGGATCAAAGTTGGAAACATTTTAATCATAATCAATTCTAATTAAGCTAGAAATTCAAATGGAAATTTACATCCTTTGCAAACAATGTTAGCCATGTAACTCACCGGTAGCCAGTACTGGACACGCATTGCCAGTAAGCAGGCAATGTGCCAGCGGCGCACATCTAGAAGACATCTTCGCGCACAGTAGCAACGCGTCGCGAGCCGCCGACCCAGTGGGGCCCTCGCGATGCACCGACGACAACAGTAGACGACCTATTATAAACCTGAAACAATTTCATTTTTACAACCACTTTTATAAGTAAAAGAAAGTAATCGTTTATTTAAAGTAGGTGATTGAAACCGCATAAGTCCTAATCTGAAAGGAATATGCATCCTGAAATCTAACAAGATTCAAATTCACACAAAAGGTTCGAAAGGATCCGTCGAACTTGAATAATCAATAACAACATAAATATTTGTTGTTAAATTTTCTTTAACATTTTTCTTATAGATAGAAATCTAATGTACTTGTCAAAACAAAATATGAATTATAATAGTGCGTAACATTCTTTCTTGGCGGCAACCCATTTTTATTTCATTTAATGCCACTGACATCTATAAGCGACAAATAAAACTCAGCATTAGATCATCTAATATACTAAAACATCTATAAAACAACCAAAACATGTATATAACGTTCATACAGAACAGTATCATTACGAAATTGTAACGCAAATGTATAGTATCGACATTGATATTCAGTACGCGACGATTCAATTAGCACGTATATACGGGTAAGGGCATGATTCGTGACGCGAATACTATGAATAGTGAGCCTACTATTACACTATGTGTACTACTAATGTCAATCAGAGCGAAGTGGATGTCCTAGACCGTCACATTACTTGCTAAGTAGTTTAGTTGACTAGTATTACAGATCTATTTTAGTACGATCTGCCTGTATTGGGAGAACCATTGATTTATTTATAGGTAAAGTTCGCATTGGTTTGTTGTGTATGAGTAAATTAAATTCTTAAACAAGTTTTTTTAGTATACAAATGTAACATTGACCAATCAAATTTTGTAAAAATTAAGGTGAAATTTTTGCCAATTACAACTCGATATTTTACTGTCATTTTATGAAATTTATATGCGAATTTTCTGGAATAGGAAAAATCAAAAAAAAAATTGTTCGAGAGAAGTCAAGTGCAGTGTCTTTGTGTTTTAAAAGAACTCTTTAGTAATTTCTAATCATAATACATAACAAAATAATTACAGATCCATTTGCTAACCAAAAAACATCTTCAATAGACAATAATTAAGTAAAGCGTCACAGCTTCACTTATAAATACAATATATGCCATCGCACCAACAGAAATGATCTCATTCTATTTAAAAATATCATTCCAAATGTCTTAGCAACGAGAGCTCAGACAGTTCACACACCAAAATAGATGTTGTTTTCGCGTGGTTTGATCCCTATTGTATACCTAACAGTCGTTCGAACTTTTGAAATATATCGGTTTATAATTCTATACAATTCGTTCATGCCCTAATAACATCACTATTAAAATGTGCAGAACCAAGATTTAAAAAGTCTTATGATAAGTACTTTTATTAAAAAAAATTGGCTGTTTTTGAAAGAGAGCTAGAATTCTAAAAAGTAGAAATACTTACTAATTCCTTATTAATAAAATAACAAAAAAATTACCTGCCATAAAAATATTTTTGAGAGTCATAATAAAAAATAAATAGTCTATGTCACTTTCATAATCACGCCGAATCCCATGGCATGTTTGAGCTGTAGAGCGTTCGAAAGATACAAAAGATACAAGCTTACGTATGGTCGAAAAACATTACCCTCCTTCTAGCTTAGTCTGGTAATTAAAATAGAAGATCACTCACTCAGCTTGTAGTCCGTTCTGTGTGTGCGTCATCAGGAAGAAAAGGTCAATGAACTTCATATTTTGCATCAACACTACACACAGCTGATTCAAAACTGATACTAGTTGGCCTGCAAAACCAAATAAAATAATGTTAGTATGATACGGGTACTCACGATATGTACTTTCGTACGGTAACTTCGGGACTTGTACCATCGTAAAATGTAAATTCTCTGAAGTTTATATCGTGTAAAATAGTGTTCTGTTTAGTGTATCTTATGTAAAACTTTGAAATTTTTCAAGAACAATTTGTTACTCAGTTGTCAGTCACTGTTAAAAAAACCATCGAATAAAGGGTTTCATAGTGGTCAGTGTCTATTCTAAATTGGGTCACATATTACGACATACTTATAGGGTAAAAGTTGTAAAGCTCAAATAATTGTACACGAGAATTAAAGGAATAAACGTGTCAACAAACCGAAATAATATAAAGGAACATATTAATTCTACCATACAAATATTAACATGACTTTTTTTAAAGTTAAAAATCATCTTACTTTCAAGGTTTGTTGGTGGTAACTGGTTTCTAAAACTACTGAGTAGTTTCAAAAGAGGCCTCAGGAACGGTTCGGCTGCTATTACCTGAAAGATATTATACCATTGTAGTAACCCTAAACTGTCCCACTGCTGGGCTTGGGTCTCCTCACACACTGTGAGAGGTATAGAACATAGTTTCATGCTGTCCAAGTACTGATTGACAGACTTCACACATCTTTGGGGATTTAGAAGGAACTCTTTGGTGTGCAGGTTTCCTTACAATGGTTTTCTTTACCAACAGAATAATAAAGAATTGAGGTGGAACTATGTATTATCTGTAGAATTTTCTGGACTATATGACGTCATTGAAGGTTGTAATTTTATATAGACAGTACCACACATACAAATCATAATTATAGTTTTTAACTACTTCATAATCGATAAAATTGAAGATACTTAATCTCTTTATGTAAATCAAGTAAATATTAATATTTATCAGTAAAAACAGAAGCTGTTGTATTTATTTCCGATAAAATTAGTAATCTGTGACGTCTTCAACAAGGTGACTAATAGGATAATTACTTGTGTCTAATTGGTTACTTTCGACAACTTTCTCTTCCTAATTATGTTTAAAAAACAACTACATACTTTTTTATTATACTTATTATTTAGTTTTAGATTAAAAATTGCTAATAATGCCCTAATTATCTTGTATTTTCTTTTCTGTTACTAATACGTAATCAATTAATTTAACTGTGAGAATAAGTTTGGAATAATGTAATCTATACGTTATATATATACGTTACCTGCGTACTATAATGCGCAATGAGACTTCCGAATAGTTTGAGCTGCTCGAGACGAACCGCATTTTCGTATCTGGAACAAGCGAATGTGTTAAATATAAAATTAAAGACCATTAGGAATCATTAGTTAGAGGATCATACGTAACTGACTATTCTAGAAAAATTATACACCTGACTCATGATGCCTACATAAGTAATGTTATTCAAATGTATTTCCCCAAAAAAATTAAGAAGATATCACTTTAAAGTGAATGTGAATTCAATTCGAATTATCATGGAGACGGGAATTAGTGGGAGATTTTTTATCGACTGTCATTAGTAAACCAAATAATGTATAACTAATTATTAATTTATTTCTAGTCGCGTTACTTTTTGCTTTTTAAACATGTATATCCAAATCCCATAGCTTGCTGAAAAATCATACTTATGACATTCGATACTAATAAGAAGCACAATGGCAATCTAATCAGAGTTGTATCTTTGTCAATAACTGATTAGCGACAACGATAACCGTGGCGGTATAATGAACTGGACTTAATTACATAGCTCTTTGCTTCTGTTATCTGCACAAAAATGAGGGCGAGTTTATCGATTTGGTTATTTATGGATTTCTCATTCTGAGAAATTTTAATGCACCAAAATATTCGTTGCAGTATGAGAGCCTAGTACGTTTAAAACTACTAACGTCCAATAAATGTATTCAACGCTCCTATATGTATTTTAATAACTCTTTGCTACTATAAGATCGTAATTTAAGACGCAAATATATTAATAAAACATTGTTGCATAGCAACGTACCTAATTAAAATAGGAAAAATATAGAATAACCATTAGTAAACGAGATCCATATGTGATTCCGAAACGAGTCATTGACCTTGTCCGAATCAAGGAACACTTGTGTGCAATGTGCGTTATAATTTTTATACCATACGAAGGCACTTTAAAAAGTAAAAAATCGTTCCAAAAATCAACAACTTTGAATCGACAAAATACGGAGCGAAATAGAAATTGTAACGTTGCAACCAAATTTATTTCTGTAGAATATTAAGTCGATAGCGGATCCATAAACCCAATTCTGTGTTGTTTTCGAAAGTAAAATATCCGTTTGACACACAGAGAGGCAAACAATGTAGTAAGTACCTAAATACTGCACGCTTTTGCTACTTCATCAGAATTGTTTATATTTTCTTTAGATTTATTTTAATTACAACAAATCTACGACAATTTTTCGGCACCCAGGATTGACTGATAGTAATGCCATAAGCCAATAAGTCCATCCTTTATATCCCAAAGTTAAGGTTGCAATTAACATTTAAATCCAAAATTTTGCCCACAATGTCGGAGATATGCTATATCTAATCCTATCCTAATCTAAGTGCACTACAAAGGTCAGTATCTATATGCCCTGGTTTCCTAACTTGGGCGTAATTAACCCCGCAGGGGTAAACCGTCTATTTTACGGGAGTAATGAAGGACCTAATTATTAGGATCGTAAAATTAAAAATGCAGAAAATTTGGTAACGAATAACTGAAATTGAAAGGTTAGGAACCACTATTCTAGGCGTTATCTGTCATTTAGTTATCGTTAAGTGCTTTATTAAAATGCAGACATCAGAATATTTTGTCGGGCCAACTCGTCAGTAATTTGCAGGCAATTGCATTTAGCTACGGTCGAAAAAGGACCTTGTACTAATCTCATGCCTAAAATTAACATTACACATGCATCATTTTAATTGCAAAATATAACCTCAAGTGCTTGAACGTTTTTTTCTCGACTGCGCCAGATGGGAGGTAATATTTTTCGAACGTACTCGTATGTATGTATGTACGTCCATTTCTTTGGCTATCTATAACTAGCTTGACCGATTTTAACATAATTATGAGATGATATTGGATTCGATTCCATTGTAGGAGTAACATAGGTACCTAGGTTTTATAATATTTTATAATCCTTCCCTCCATTTTTAGGTTCCGATTTTTGTTTCTTTTTACTTATTAATGACTATTAGATTTCTAAGACCTTAAAATGCCATTATCACTATGAATGAACAGTTTGCTTAAGACAGGATCCTAGTCTGATTAAATGCGAGTCTTAATATGCTTTCCCATTTTAAATTACATTTATAGTTGTTATACTCATCATGAATGGAAATTACTAAGTAGGAAGCTCAGTTATAAACCTTCTCAATAGGGCCACTATTTATTTTTCAGTTAATCAGCAATGTATATTCACAGAAGTCTTTGCAAGTGATTCACGCAGGAAATGTTGATACTGAGAACAGTGAGCACGAAACCTATTACAGTACTGGTGTTTGATAACAATTTGAAGGGTGATAAAATGATGTGTTTATAATATGTTACCCACGTAAATGTTTTAATATAAACATACGTTAATCCCGCATATGTTATTCTGTAACATAATCACTTTGTTTAGCTAAACCAAAGTCGGCAAAGTCGTCGGTAAAAAAACGAAAGCCAAATCTGCTTATTTAGTAAATTTTTATTACACTAAATAAAATTAAATTTACTTTTTTTTAAAGAAAATATTATTGCGGCTTCCGTGGATAATTAAGCCGCACTTAAGGAGGCAAAGAGCCAAATGCGGCTCTAGAGCAACAATTTGCCGACCACTGGGGAACCCTTATTCCATATCAGATACTCCAGACTTTAGTGAATGCTCATTACATTAAACAACTTTTACTATGACGGCATTTCAAGACCTCTAATATTTTGACAGATTCGAGAAATTTGACAGTTTCACCTACCGGATCCAAATGTAGATTAGATATAAATATTTAAGGACCCACTAGTCATTCTGTGCGAGTTCGTATCAGAACAAAAATTCTTCATTAACTGATTTACAGGATAAAGAGCATTTTCGCAACCATTATCATTATTTTTATATAACATTTTAATTAGACATTATATTATGCACATTCCTGTAAGTACCTATTCGGTTTAACCGAATTAATTTGCAGCTATTTACGACAACGATCACTAATGACTGCAATCAACAATACAGCAACCACAAGGGAAAACACGAGCGAAATCATTTATACGACGAAGGTAACTCTCCTCGCAATAATGACGCATTTGTGTAATGCCCCTTAAGTACATTGCTCACTATAACGTTCTTTTATGACAGTTTAGACGTGTTATATCATCGTCAGAATAACAATACCTTGACTTTGTAAGCGATATGAAACAATACAGTAGTTCATTTGTTAAAAAGTAAACAAGTATGGAACTATTAGGTATACATCACTACCTATATTGAAGATGAAAAATCTTCAAAGGGCGGTGTTTATGTCTAATTAGAAACTGTTAATAGACAAATAAGAAAACGTTTATAGGCTCTAATAGCCTAGCATAGCCTAGTAAATGTCTGCCGTCTGCAGGTAGGGTCATTACTACCAATTAGTACCTATATATGGAATTATCAAATGATTTATAATTAGGTAAGTAGCTAGTTTTCAAGTCATATTATTATTGAGACATTACTCTAGTGCAGGAATACCGAAACTGGTTTCCACCAAAATTGTATTCCACCAAGATAGACGGAAGTGACTATACATGAGATAAACATAGTTAGCAACTGATAGTCTTAACTCCAAAAGTGTCCAAATCTCAGATAAAATATCTCTGTATTAGGCGATTAGGCTCCTACCGATATTTGGCTTTCAACAAGCTTATATCATAACCTGATAGAAAAATCATCAGATCAAATATTTCAATTCTTCAAAGTATAAAATCTCCAAAATTAATGACATGAAGCAAACTAATCTACATAACTGATCCATTATAACATCCCTAACCATAACACTCGTTAATGCTACTGTAGATCATAGATAGATTGGATTTGATTAAGTCAATCTCAAAGTTCCCAACACCTGGAAAACTACTTACTTCCCCGTACACATAGCCCATTCATACAGCTTATCCAGCAGGTTTTCGCTCAGCAAGTACTCCAAACAGGCGGCAGGGTTAGCGAGTTGATGTATCTCTCTAGCGCGAGCTTCCAGCACCAACAGCGTCGCCAGCTGTTCCAGATGATTGACCACACCCAGGACATCATCGTGCAGGTGTTGCGGCTAAAACATTTACATAGAATCCAGCATAATTTATGCAAACGACATCATAACCAATAGACGACTATTGTCATAATTACTGCTAAGAAACATTTCAGACAAATCTCTGAGGAAAGCGGAGCGGTGGGAAAACGGTCGGGGAGGGGGGGTGGATGGGTCTCACCGTGATTGGTCAATCCAGAATTGCGAATGTCAAAAATCGGTTTTATCATTTGCCAATAGATGACAAGGAAAGCAAATATATTTCACATATGAAAGAAAAGGATACACTGTTTCATTTGTAAGTACCAAATCACTAATGCTTTATCTGAAAGTTTTCACTTCCAATGAATAGTCTGTAGGGTTATGACGTCATTTATTTATGCACACACTTAAGTATAGTTTTAAATTGTTATGCTCATACACTCACCTCTAAGTAGGGATTCCCTGTGTCCCGGTTGGCATGGACATACATAAATACTACATAATAAGACATCACTAACTACCAACACCGTAAACTACTAGAGAGCATTACTGTATCTCTAATCGAGAAGAGAGACTACACAACCAAGTGCAGCAATAATTGTTGATTCTAACATGCAACTGCAACCAAGTTATCCCTTATACTTATATGTATATTTTACCCTTGTTCTTTGCCAAGAAGTGTTCACCAGTAATTCTAAGGTGGATTTTCAACCGATTTTTAGAATGTAAAAATGGCTAACCCATCTTTATAAATAATTCATACTTGGATGCACACACAATTAACACTACATAAAATGCATGTTTAATTGCTACCAGCATATTAAAAAATTATCCAATTTTGTAATCACAATTAACAATTTCCTTATGTAATTGTAGGAACAAATGTAAGTGTCTACGACAATTGTGTGTATGCAAAATTTATTCACAGTCATATTTAGTCAAACTGAGTCATCTCTAAAACATTTTACAATCTCTGAAAATATAACAACTGAGAAGATACTAAGACTAAGTGATAATTATCTATTCTGTAGCAATAATAAATTGTCTAGCTATTTGAGTGCTAATTTCTAACAAGGTCAGGCTCTTTTTAGAATGTTACACCTATCATTTTAAAATGATGTGCATGTTAAGAACTAATTATCATTAGCTTCTTAATCAAGAAAACATTGTAAAGAAGCCTACATACTTGAATTCTCTGTATAGAGGTAAAGTCTGAAATATTTTATGAGCTATAGGCTGCATAGTATACCTTGTAGTATACCTATTTTTAAACATAGTAATTAAACACCTGTAGTTTTAGTAAGATAGTATAATTAGGGAGGATGGATAATTAAACTATTGATGAAAATAATTCTCACTCAAAAATTATGGATTAAAAGAGTTGACAGTAACCATGCAAGTTTAATTTCATGCTCAAACCAACCCATTTTGTAATATAATAATGGTGATCATTATTTTAAATGCCAGGGTTTGGTACAATATCATAGGAACCATACAATAACCTAAAATCATGCACCATACATAATCATAATTCTAAGGACTTCACCATGATATAAATATAAATGTACTACACTATCATTTTATGATATAAAATTTTATAAGCATTTTTGATATCAAGGTTATAATACCAAATAAAAAAATAAAATGAATAAATCGAATTACTAGAATAGTAATTTTTTTGAATTATATCTAAAGTAGGGGGAATTTTAAGAACAGATTTAAATATTATCACAAAAAGTATGACAATATGAGGTAATAGTGTATACCTACATTTTTGAAGAGTAGATATCTATAGCATAACAAGATAATAATAACATATTTACATAATAGTATAGATATAAATACATATTGTAAATACCTTTCTGTACCTCACAGCTTGGCCCTGATTAGGAAAAACAATAAATATAATATAATAAAATATAATTATTAAATAAACACTTAATCAAAATATGATAATTACATAAATTGCAAAATTAAAAATGCATATTTTTCTGTTGTGAATCTTTTGCATTTTCTATTGAAAGAAATTATTTGCTACGGATAATATTTACATTGGTTATGTTTCAGTTACATTAAAAATGTTAATAATGCTGGTTTGGTTTGCCTGCCTGGCTAGCCACTAACCCAGTGGTCAGCAAACTTATTAGCTATAGAGCCAAATATGAATACAACAATAAAAAAACTGAGAACCAAATCTGCTTGATTAGTAAACTTTTATTACACTAAATAAAACTTTCATACGTTTTTTAATTGAAAATAATATTGTGCTTTCCGTGGATATTAGTGCTAGACACTTAAGGACTCAAAGAGTCACTTGCAACTCCATAGCCAAGCTTTGCTGACCACTGTACTAACGCTATATATTTGAGAGATAGTTTAGTTAGTCTTAAATGAAACTAAAATTATTATTGACGTAAAGTTTTGTCCTTACCTGTGACTTTAAGATGATGTCATGGGCCTGTTGCCAATGTTTACAGAAGGATGAGTAGCAAGCCTGTGGTTCATAATCGTGTCGAGGGTCCAGTGACCTTGACAGCTGTCTAGCAAATGACAGGGAAGTGGTACGAAGCCAGCTCATCCTGACAGACCTCTGTTATTTCACCATCTGAAAGATACTTCACAATTGAGGATGTTGGCATTGCTACAATACTAATCTGTAATTAGACATTGGATATGTTCACTACATATGTTTCCTTGTTTATTTAGGTCTATTTTTGTTGTCATTGGTTATTGCTGTATTAATTTTGACGCTGAAATGTTTGAGCATGATTATTTTGTATCAAAAACTGCATATAGATCTAATACTTTTGTTTTATACTTTATTTTAATTGACAAAAAAATTGTGTAAATAATTACAATAAATTAAAAACTATCACAAGATAAGGTGTGTTATAAGAAATCATCCATACCTATTTCTTAAATTTTTCTCAGATATGGTAAAGCGAGGCTTTCACTATCTGCCATAAGAAATACTCAGAACCCAGGAACATCAGATAACTGTGAGAAATTACTAACAATGGCATTGATAGTGAAACTACACAACAATTCAGTCACAATATGTGTTATCTCTTTCATTTCAGCAATTGCAATAATGACATATTAAAATAGACAAACCTTATAACAAGGAAAACAAACACTTTAAAAGTTAACTTCGAATCCGAATTTAAGTTCGAAGATTCTACTTCATTAATAGAACAAAAGTGAGAAACCTTGACATTACTTTTTCCTGATTCCGAGTATTCGTGAGTGTAAGAAATTAAGTAAATAAATCACAGATATTAATATCGAAGTGCTTACATTATAGAAGTCCGTCGCGTCGAAAATAGATGGAGCAGGTCACAATATAAGCCACAATAGTTACATGATACGCAATACGCGACAACAAATTATGTCACCAATAGTTTATGCCTCCAAGGTGGCCACTTCAAAGCACTTTGTTACGATTCCAACGTACACTATACCACTTTTGTTGATAGTTTTTATTTCTTTTCACTCAATACTTGCATGCTACAACCGAAAAACGACTACGTTTTATGAGAAAAAATGCAAAACAACCATACATGAGTTGAATGCATGACAATTATGACAAATGGGAATGAATGACATCACCGCAGAGAACTGACATAACTGACATTAAGATATCAGTGTTGCCTTAACTCGTCATCATATCGTTATTATTTTTTGGTATTTTTTAAGTTTTAATCCGAAAAGTGTAAACCAGGAGCTGCATACTCACTTGGAGACCTATCAGTGTTAACCAAAATTGAATTCCTCAAAGAACTTTTAACCTCTCCTCAATAGGACTATTATATTTAGTTCCTTAAACTGCCAATAGATGATGTTACTAAGTCAATTCCATAAACCTACTGTATGGATTATAGTGGGATTATAGCTCTCCATTAGGATTAGGAGGGTTAAACAAACCTACCATCAGAGATACACTTCTACTACGTATAACTAAGCTTGAGTATCTTCGGCAAATCGATTAAATTCGTATAGTAGAAGCAAAGACAAGCTTTATATAACAGGCATAATAATTATCATGTCTTGCTTTTGTTACGTCAAAAAAGATAAATGTAAAGGGCATTTCATAATCCTTGATTGATTTAGAATTCTCAAGACATTATTTATTAATAGTATTATAATAATTTAAAGTCTATGTTATTTCAAAATAATTCAACATCTATTTTTATTGGTTCAACTCAATTAATTAAGTATGAAATCCCAAAGGATGTCGTCATACGAAAATCGACACAAAGCGCCAGTATCTACAAAAATACAAAGTGTTTCAGGAAGGAAAGATATTAGCTATAATGAAAGACCAACTCCATTAAACTTTGATTCGTTTATTCCTTGGTTCTGCCTAGAATTACAAGTACCTAAAAATATTATTGTTAACAGAACAAATCAAGGTCAGTGCATTTAAATATTAATTGTTCAAATTATTTATTTATTGTTAGTTAAAATGACCATAAAAAATAATTACACTAAACGACCATAAAAAATATAACACAAGTCCTAAAATACATATCAATCAAAAAATAAATTTAAGATGAATTAATCATGTTTTCTTCAGTGATCACTCAAACATAATAACAGAATCATTCGGGTAAATGAAAAAGTAGTTTGATAGAAAAAATAAAACAAAGTAGGAGGGTAGGTCACTGGTAGGAGGTACCAATGCAATCCGGATTGTAGCAATGTGATAGAGTATGATAAAGACCTCGTCAGTAAATAAAAACGCATGCAACGTTCCAGCAATTAGCGGGTAGTCCAAATAACATAATATACTTACTTATTTTGTTTTTTGCAGCTTCATATGTACGATCATCAAGACGAGAATCTGGTAGATCTTCCAAATCAAAATTGAAGACTAGTACTAAAGTTAAAATTGTTCGTAGCGCTGCTCAGAGTGATACTGAAGACAAGAAAACTTCAGCCCCAATAATTTCCTACGCTGCTAGTACAGTAGTGGATGTTAAAGATGCAATACCAATTACAACTTATTATGACAAACGTGGTCAGTTAGTCGAGATATCAATTGTAAAATGCGGTTTCGAAATACCTCGACGAGTAATTCAAGCGATCAATCTTTGTCTTCCGTTTCACCCAGAGCTGTCCAAGTTTTCTATTACAAAGGGTGGTCTTTGTCAGATCACACTTTACGAGATTAGTAAACTTTTACCTCATTCGAACATCACTGAAATATGTCTTGACGATTCACATGTGCCAAATGGAAATTATTCTATGTTGTTGGATCGACCATCTAATATAAAATACTTATCGTTGAAGCGATGTGATATTAATGATCAACAATGTAAAGATATTGCGATGAAACTCGGTTTAAATGGGCCTTCTTTGGCGATTTTGTCACTCTTAGATTTGACTTCTAATGATATTACGGATGAGGGAGCTCGGGCACTTGGAGAAATATTAAAATATAATCGGGAACTGAGGTATCTGAATCTATCAGGAAATAGAATAACAGATGACGGTGCATCTTCTATTTTCCGATATCTTCAAGAATTCCCTTTAACTGATGATGATGTTTACCAGAAGAGGCGTAGGCGAATGGAATACTTAAAATCCAAAATGGTAGTATACCAAAAATGTTTACAAGAAGTTAAGCTTGCTCGTTTGATGAATGAGATTAAAAAAGAAGTAAATAAAGACATGGATCAGCCTAAAAATGTTCAGAAATCATCGCTGCGCGGTAAAATGAAAAAATCTAACGTTCCGTCTATTACTGTCGAAAACGTAACCGTAGAAGATGAAGCCGAGACAAAAACGATTGCAATCGTAGGAGAATTTGAAGATCCCTTTGGAGAAAAATGTATCAAACGCATAGGTGATACTCTATACTGTACTGGGAATTTAACACTAAGTTCTCTTAATCTAGCGTATAACAACTTAACCCGTTGTGCATTAAGGAATCTATTGAAAGTTTTAAAATATCAGAGTGAAATAAATACATTACCTAAAAGCAAAGGAATAGTTAGAGTAATGTTAGAAGGAAATTATGTCTGTCCAACTAGTTGCGAGGAATTAAATGATATAGACACTTTTATAAAATTCGCTATTCTGAAAAGAGAGCAATCGATGAATCAGCTTAGCAATTTAAGTTAAATTTTCAGTAACAACGCACTTTTTAATAGTCGTGACCGACATGTTTTAAGATTTTAAGTTCTTACCTCTTAGAATAAGTGAGGATATTAGTTTGAAGTTTTAAATAGTTTAAGTTGGGATATTATGTTTTCATTCAGTTTTACCAGATTGACAGAAGATAGGTAACTTTAGACTGTCTTTGTAAATATTTTTGTCCTTGTGGTAATATTTTAAGAAATGAGAAGGTTGCGATTTTAGTTATAAAACATTTATACTTGCAGTTTGCACCATTATTACGAGTACATCCTCACACGGTTGCCCGAGGATCAAATTAAAGCATTACCAGAGAGTTCAGTTCAAGTTTTGTTCCACTTAAAATGTAACGTCTCAATTTCCATGAGTGAAAATAAACCTTTGTTAATTTTGTACGTCCTAAGAAAAATAAAATTAGGATAAGGTTTAGTTATATTTATTAGAAATTGATTAAGTCAGATGTAATGTAACTAAGTTATAATTATTCAAAGTACTTATAAATATGTCGCAATGGTTACTACGCTGGATTGTCAATTAAAGGGTTCGAGGTTCGATTCCTAGCGAGGCAGAACTTTGGATGACGAGTTTAAGCTGTTCTCGGTATAGATATACACATATAAAATAATTATGTGTAAGTGTTATTTGTGTTGTTGGTATCCACGAAGGGTTGGTATCCACATAGGGATATGCAGGGCTATGAGTGAGTAGAGTTATTTTTTTTTGTTTAAGTAATTGTTTAGTTTTAAATAAAATATTGTTAAAGTGAGACAATAAATATTCTTATATCAATAAACATTTTTGGCTCATTTCCATCGTTCACATCCACAGAATATAAAAACTCGTAAAACTTCTTGTATAAGTTCTAATAGTCTTTTAATAAAAACAATTTTATAAATATGCACTTCAATAAGTAGAACTGTGTTCGTTACAGACTAGACGATGCCCACGGCTTCGCCTGCGGAAAAGTGTTAAAACTTTCACAAAGAGTATAATTGTATTTGGGATTCATCCCAAAAGATCATATTTCTAGGATGTAATCTACCCTTTATCCTATTCTTGGATGTGATTTGTGTTTGTCAAAGTTTACGTTTTGGTACGTTATACATTACTAACAATGATCCTACGATGGATCCTACGTGCTTTGTGCTATATAGGATGCTACCACTTATAGGAAAATTGGTGTATTTTATACAAAGAGTAAAAATAATTGTCAAAAAAAGCAAATGATACCTTGTTCTAAGGTTTTAACAGCTCCTAATAGATACCGGACTGGTTGTATTTCGTGCGGCAGATATAACGCTGTACGAAGACGTAATTAGCCGATTATCTCTTTCCAAAGATCGACGTGCAATATTTATCGCCGGGTACTATAGGTACTTCATCTTAGTTTATGGTATTTTTAAATCTGGCCGTTAATGGCTTTGAGTGCTAATTAAAAAAAAAAACATACACAACACATGTCATTTCTGAAAAATATTTGGATCCATATGGGTTTAGAGGCATTTACTATTCTTTGTATTTTGTTTAATTTGTATGGATATTAATATAATGTTATCAATTTTAATTGTTTATTTTGATGGTTATTTTTATTAATTTTTTAATAAAATAAAATACCATGAAGGCTTCAAAGTCTGCGAAATCTTTAACTTCGATTAAATCGACAAGGTCTTTTAGAACTAATTTAGATAGTATGAGTAGAAAAGGCGATGCTGGTGAATTTATCGATCTAGCTACCGTGCTGCATACTGCGTGCGTGAACTTACAATGTCCTTACAATGTGCTAGTGACGAAAAAGCAACAAACTGGTAAGCAATAACTAACAAATTTCCCTCCAGTTTTTTGCCTAACTGTGAACAACATGGCTATTAACGTAAAGCCGTTAAGGATTCATGCATTGTAGCACGGAACATTTCTTTCATTTGTTTACAAAAGTACGTCTTTAGTATCAATTTCTACTTTGTTTAATATTATTATTTGTTTGTTATATTATAAGCAATATTGACCCTTTTCCTGATGAACATGATAGCTTATTGTTCGAGAAATGAAGTCACATATACCATAATTGTATGTTTCAGACGACTTTTACAAATCAATTAAATACGGAGACGCAACACCACGACAAAAGAAAAAGTTGAGCATACTACCAGCACAAGCACCTCCTGTGTCTCAAGCAAGCGAAATTAAAACATCGTCTGGATCTAAATCAGAAGAGAAACTGGAGCCAGACATGTTTGAAAAAACCATCACTATCACAGGGCTGTATGATACATATAACTGCTTGGTAGAAATTTTGTTTAGCCAAATAGAGGTACCACGAGTATTAATACAAGTAATAGCCTTACTTGTGCCATACTTCCAAAACTTAAGTACTATAACTGTCCGACGGTGTAAAGTTGATTACTACATCATACACGAAATAAGTAAAATACTCGAACTTTCCACGATTACCAATATTTGTTTGGATAGTTCACCAGTATTGGAGCGCACATACGAAACGCTCCTTAACGAAAAGTCTAGTCTTCGAAACCTCACGTTAAGTAAATTGAAATTGGATGATGAAGATTGTAAGCTAATTGCTGAAAAGTTACACCATGGTGCTCCTGCTGAAAATTTAGAAACTTTAAATCTCTCATCCAACCATATAACGGATGTCGGTGCTAAATATCTAAGTGAGGCTCTAAGGACCAATAGACGTTTGCGATATTTAAATTTAGCGGATAATTGGATCAATGATGAAGGAGCATTCCATTTATTTAAAGTTTTAAGAGAGTTTACTTTGACGGATGAGGAAATTGTAGAGATGCGTTTGAGGTACATGAAATTTCTGAAGTATAAACAGGCTCTGTATGAAAAGTATTTACGTGACAGTTCATTAGATGACATAAGTCAAGCGAGCCGTAAATTGGCAAAAAGAAAAAAATCTACCAAAAAGGATAAAGACAATAAAATGTACTCAGATGACGAAGCGAGAGACAGAGCTGAACTATTAGCAAATGAAATTTTGGGTCAATTTAATGATCCATTTGATTTTAATTCAACAGTACGCCGCGATAATTGTATCTACTGTATAGGTAACATGGCGCTGTGTTATTTAAATTTAGCGTACAATAACTTGTCGTACTTATCAGCAAAGAAATTACTTAACGTAGTCATGTATCAAAATATCACAAAAAGAACTTATCAGTTTGGTCTCGTCAAAGTTTTAATTGAAGGTAATAATATGCCCAACATTTGCAAGGAATTAGTATTATTAAATGAAATGTTTAGTAGAAGTATAAGAAGGTCTGTTGGAAAGTCAGAGATGAAGCGCCGACGAAGCAGAATTTAAGTAAAAAAAATATAAGATAAATGATATTACGAAATGAAAAGCAAATTGCTCACAAAATTATTTAATTAGTGAAGTATCTATTTACAAAATAATTGTAGTAGTATCGATATTATTGAATAAATTTTAATTTTAACCTACAGGAATTATAACTTTCATTTTTGTACTACTCTACGAACACTAGTTTTGGTAACTTTTGTTTTAATCACATTTTAAAAATACTGTTACACTCTTTTATTGTACATCATCTTAAAACCTAATAAGTTTCATGAGTAAGCCAAAAAGACTGCTTAATATCCAGTTACTGAATTCCAAACTTCATTTTACTATCCACCGTAAAGACGATACTGGTTATGTGGCAACAAAATGCTTATTAATGAAGAAAAAATAACTCCCTCGATATGGTGTACGATATAGGATATGGATAGTCTCCATAACACCAACTTTTAATTTTCTACTAGTCGTTCAATTTAGGCCTATTCTTAGTCGTTATTTATCGTAGGTATGGCTAAGTTGTAAAATTTCAGACGAAGTCTTACCTTAATTAAGTATATTAATTGAAAGTCTTATAAAGTTATGATTGCTCTCGCTGACAGTTTAGGGCATGTTAATTTCGCGGTGGAAGATATTCTCTGTTGGGCTTCTGCGCCGGATATCCGGAATCACTTGGTCCTTGAGGTCTTGCATTACCAGTGGGGAAGCCAGGGCCGGAAGGTTTCCCTGATGGGTAACCTTGATTGGCGTTTGGCCTTGAAGCGGGGTAGTTCGATTGGCCTTGTGGTCCAGGATAGTTTGACCCTTGGGAACCTGTTGGTCCCTGTGGGTATCCAGAGCCCGGATAGGAGCCTGATGGTTGTTGACCAGAACTGCCAGGATAAGATGGACCTTGAGGGCCGCTTGGGTATGAAGTTGTTGGTCCTTGCGGTCCCGTACTGCCAGGGTAGCCAGTTGACGGTCCTTGTGGTCCCGAGCTGCCAGGGTAGCCCGATGGTCCTTGTGGTCCAGTATTGCCAGGGTAGCCAGGTGACGGTCCTTGTGGGCCGGCACTGCCAGGGTACCCAGCTGATGGTCCTTGTGGCCCGGTACTGCCAGGGTAGCCAGCTGATGGTCCTNNNNCCAGCTGCTGGTCCTTGTGGGCCCGCGTTTCCAGGATACCCGCCTGTGGGTCCTTGCGGTCCAATATTGCCAGGATATCCAGCTGATGGTCCTTGTGGGCCTACGTTTCCAGGATAGCCTCCCGTAGGACCTTGCGGTGCATTATTGTTTGAGTAGCCAGTCGTTGGTCCTTGAGGTCCAGCACTTCCTGGATAGCCAGCCGAAGGACCTTGGGGGCCAGTACTGCCTTGATAAATAGGAGAGGGACCCTTCGATCCAGTAACACCGGGGAAGTTAGGGCCCTGTTGCCCTTGTGTAAAATCTAGGCTCGGGAAACCTTGCGACCCAGTGATTGAGTAGTCATATAGATTAGCGTTCAATCCGTAAAAGTTCGGAGCTGAGTTACAATCAAATTGATTCCACCAAACGCACACAAAAACTTCTTGAGAAAATATTGTACCATTGGGACAGAGGAAGTCGTAAGTTATATTGTTTGCACACACGTGGAAGACCTGGCATCTAGCTTCGACATCCGCGTAGTAACCTGGATAAGCTTGAGCATCGCACCTGAAAGAAGTCTCTGGAATGGTCGATAAGATAGGATAGTCTCGGTCGGGTTCGCCAGGTATGGCGGAGTAGTCGCCTCCGTCGTATGCGCCAGAATCACCATCGGGCCCAAAACCAGGTCCTCCAGTACCTGGAAATCCTCCAGGATGTCCAGCTGGGCCATCTTGATTAGCATAATTTTGACCTTGATAGTTTGGACCGTTTTGTCCAGGAAAACCAGGGCCGCTCGGTCCTTGTCCAGGGTAAGATGGCCCTTGTCCAGGGTAAGATGGTCCTTGCCCTGGGTATGTCGGTTGAGGTCGTTGATTTCCACCAGGATAGCCTTGGTTTCCAGAGGGATAGCTGGTTGGTCCAGACGAATAGCTGGGTGTCGAACCGGGGTATTCATTTGCATTGTAAGATGGGGAAGTAGGTGAGCTTGGATAGCCACTGGTTGGAGTTGGTGCGTATCCAGGGCGACCTGGTGATGTCCCTTGTCCTGAGCCGAAGGGCTGGCCTGGCTTGTTATACTCATAGCCGCTGTCAGCCACGGCTACTGCAAGTAGCACTGGAACGGAAAAAAGAAAAGTTGATTTCGTATTTGGATCAAGCCGCATATAGAACTGTAGTTATATTTGTAGTGGGTCTCAATTGTTTATACCACGCAGCGACTTTCAGGTTCACCAAACAAGAAAATTACCAAATAGTTCACAACATAATCGCTTTTTTGTTATTCTTCTCTGCATTATGTACACACGTAATACACAATTAATTATCTATGCTAAAACCTTTTCAAGAAGTTCTTATGGAAGTTACAGGCTAATTAACAGTTATTAAAAGATAATAGTTCTCCATATAAGATGGATTATGATAATTGTAGATGCCATAATCTAAATAGTCTGAATTTGTAGCTATTTCCTCCCCTTACAATAGAGCTCGTGGTCGGAAACCTGCAGATGACATCGCGTGGGAGCAGCGCTGGATCGACGTTTTCGCAACGCTCTAATGGGGAAATACTTGTAATAAACGCAGGCTCAATCTTTCGGAAAACTAGCTCGATATTGAAAAGATATTGTAGGAATGTGAATTAGTTTGGCAGATTTTAAAAACGTTACTTTAAGTAGATATAATATCTGTACAGGATATTTTGGGATAATCTCCTACGACAACAGAAATAAAAAAGAGATCAACTTAGGATTAAAAAAATTTACTGCAAAATATAAAATGATTAAAAAGGAACCTACTATCTTATGACGTCGTTGCCAGTATAGCCGTCATAAGAACATACATGCGTTTAGTTTTGTTGCATAATCATAATAAACCAAAGAAGAATAAAGTACGAAAAAAAGAAGTAGGTAGGTAACATAAAACGTTTGATTAAATTTAGTATCCAAGCAGAGGGCGAACAAATGCTAATTTGGTTGAACAATAAGTGCAGATGTCTCGCAATTGCAGATGGTCAATCCTAAAGTGACGGCAAAGATTTAAAGCCTAAAGAAAATCTGCCTGTTCCCAGATTCTGCTTTGACATTGACACACTTGCAAAACCACGATGACTGGACATATTTAATGTTCTATTACATTTTAACGACACAAAACCCTCTTATCATTCGTATTTGAGCTACTATTGCACGCACCTCGTCATTAACTGCCAGCGGTTATAGTGACAAATGCTTGGAAGATTACGACTTGTGAAATTCGCATCACAAAGACGGTTTCGCGACCATTAGGGCCTATATTATCGAATAAAGCTTGTAATTGTACGTTTCAACCTTAAGGGTGGTAATTCAGTGAGGTTCTTATTTCACAGTAGCATAGATTTTGAAATGGTCATGAATGGTTTTGCTAGCTGAGTAAAATGTATACAAATCTCTGCCAATAATAACAGACATTATAGTGTCCTAACAGAGGTGCAAAGAACATTTTACTGTCTTCGGTACTCAACCGTTTTATGCTTTGTGAGAAAATGCTTAAGGAAATTGGTTAATTCAAACAGGAAAACCTATCGCAAAAGCCCAGTTTTGAGATCGTTAGGCTAAATAATATTACGGGTTTTATATGGTAATCTTTTAAAAATACGTAATTACGTTTTTTTTATAAAAGGCTAGGCCAGTAATAATGAAAATGGCTGCCTTTTAATTAATGTAATACTCGTAAATATACCTATCACCGCTATTTGTTTAAATGGGTTAATCGATGACTGATCTCTAGTTTAACAAGATTCAGTATCAATAAACACAGCGTAATCAGAAAGTAAGCTACTTTGCTCTTTTTCAAAGTTAATGATAGGATTTGATATTTCAAGCGTAAATTTTGGCCATCAGAAGGTATACATAGATTTTTATAAATTATGCTGTATGTTTAGTTTTATATTGAACAGGTAGCGAAGCTCTAAACAAACCTGTACAATGTGTGAATATTATTAGCACAAATGGAATAGGGAAGTCTCACAGAATGCCACCAAAGCTAAGTTGGTAGAAGGGGGAGGGGGGGAGGCGGTTTTCGTGCTGCTGCGTCACGAAATAGAACAATGGAACTAGGAAGCATGAAGCGAACACGACATTACGCTAGAGATGTTCCCGCAACTCGCTGAAAACTAAACCAATTGATCTATTATATTTGAAATAGCTATTTTAATAACGTACGTAATACATTGCTTACCTACTACTTACTTAAATCAAGATCTATCATAAATTAGGATTACGAAAAATTTGCTTCGTGAGCATGAAAATGCTCCTCAACTAAATATTGTTGAAAAAACTATCAATATAATATCAAATTACGTTCCGTGTGTTTTAATTTTCATTATTTAAAACCTATATCAGTCATAAATTTAAGAGAAAAAGTTTGGGAAACGTGCAAAACTTAAATTAATTTTTTTGTTGACATGATGCTTTCCATGTTCAGGCTTTTCGTTCTTTACATAAATTAATAAGGAAACAGATGAATTTATCCGAATATTCACCGATATTTCCCATCACTACGTCACTTCAGTCTGAGCGGATTCCATCAGTTGTCCATGTTGGACGACAATAAAGCTCATTTGTGCAATTTACATACGACAGATGAATACAAACGTCGATCCATTTGACGTGTGAAGATTCCTTGAAGTTACTACGACGGTTTACTTACATTTAAATCTTTGGTTTGTTGCTTTAAATCTAAGTTAGGTTTAGTTACTCAACCAGGTTTATTCTCTCAGCAGATATAGTATAAGGGCATGCTATCTAAGTACCTAGATATGTTATGAACCTATAAACGAAAATTAAGAATAAGTACTGTGAATAGGAACGAAGTTAAGAATACTGAACATGATATTATAATACAAAATATTTTTATACCTATTATTTTAAGGCCTTTTCATGTTAAACCTAATATCTCCAATGTCAAGTGCATTGATTAGAAAATAAAGTTTATTAAACTGAGTAGATATTTTGAACGTATTACGCAGAACTTATATTTTCAGGGGTTATTATTTAAATGTCCAATCCTACGTTTAAATAAAAAAATAATTACAACTGACAAATTCGTTACACGTATTATACCTTCGCTATATGGAAATAGGAACCCATTAATCCTACTGTACACAAATTTTGTCGTGAAAATAACCAATTGGCATTTAAATATAAAAAATATAAGTACTTATAGGTAATGATTCTGAGCAAAAGGTTACATTTGTTTGCCTAATAATTTCTTGGGAACTGCGATTAGCTTGGGAACGGTCTTAAATACGACTACGACTGTGCTTGGGAAACAGTTCAGTATCATTTAATGTCATTATTTTAAACGTATGTGTAATTCTAATTTAATGTTTCGTAATTAAAGATGGTCCTCGATCGTGTGTTAGGAACACTAGGAACAGTAGGAGCCTAGTAATTATTTTAAAACGGTTATTAATTGAGACTGTTGATGTTTTATTATTTTTTATATTTCCTGAAATTACATTATTAAAAAGGTTGAAATATGTAATTAGTTACATTATCTGAGGCATTACGTAGACAGTTGAATGATACCTGAGGTCAATTATTGAATAAAAAAAAAATAAGCTAGCTTTTTAAATGCCCCATCATTATTTTCATATGAAATAGAACATTGACTTGGTAGAACATACGAGTACCTGCAAACGACTAGTACAGGCTAAATTAATGTACAGTCATATTACTTAAGTTTTATTGACCCTTGAGGGCACATTTAAATTAACTCATCATTCCGCAGCATATTGAATTTTCCAGCCAATAAGTAGCCATACCATTATCATTATGTAAAGTGATTATAAGTACATAGGTAATATTTTATTTATAAACTAGTCGACAAACGAATAGACTGACTATTTTTTTACAACCTTACACAGGGATCATTATTCTTTAAGTTGGATTATTAGGAAACCGACCAAGCGATTATGTAACTTAATTTATTGTCAAAAAAAACAATTTTAAAAACAAATTACATATATCCCTTATCCCCATTATAATTAATTAAGGCTCATAATTTATTGACATTTTACATATTTGGCGACTTGTATACTCCAACACCTACATAGGTTTATTAAATTTATCAAGTGTAAAATATGTAATGTATACGGCATTCGGGAGCCAGTTTACGCAGTATGAAATACTTGCAACCTAATACTAACGGCGACTACGTATCGGGTTTAAACTCGAGTGATAGCTCCTTCACGATACATTGGATTTAGGTGACATTCCTACTTTTATGCAATACTTAAGTCCAGCACTCGATAAGAACTAGACTTGATATGCTATTAGTATCAAAGTTGCTGTTGAAATTCCAGGTCCTCCTTAATAATCCATAATGGTATTGGAGATTTACAGCTGTTTTGATTATCAGGGTCATCAAATAACCGATAAGTTCTGATCTGATAAGTTTTGTCAGGTTTCTTGTAGGTACAAAGTTTTATTTCAAGCTACGCGTTTATTGTAATAAGCTGTTTTTTATAAAAGTTTTGTTGCACTCTTATTAAAGTTGATGTGACGAAAAAAATAATTTATATGATTTAACTTTATACTACTATCCTACTAATCCTACTAATATTATAAATGTGAAAGTTTGTAAAGATGTTTGGATATTTGGATGTTTGGATGTTTGGATGTTTGTCCCTCCTTCACGGTCTAACCGTTGAACGGATTAAGCTGAAACTTGGTACACAGATAGGTTGCATCCAGGAATAGGACATAGGATACATTTTATCCCGATTATAGGTTCCCTTGGGACGAAATCAATTTGTTTATCGACTTTTCCGCGGGCGGAGCCGCGGGCATCGTCTAGTTGTTTATAATGTTTAAATATTTCATATTAATTAAGTTTCAATTTTTTTGGAAATATGATGCACAGAGAAGATAACAAAAAGATTCATCTAAGAATTACCTTATAAAAAAAATGCTTGGATATGAGTACCTAGTTGCGAAACGGAGTAGATTAACACGTTCACTGCGGGGCTCAATTTCATGTACTTTCCCCCCGTGCGGCACTAG
>LGAG01001178.1:304048-317048 GCA_001278395.1 Lerema accius | reverse complement strand
CATGTAATCAACATCGGCGTTCAAGCGAATATGTACTAAATACTAAGGTACTATTGGCGTAATTCCGTCAGTTATCAAGTTACACTATGTTTTGTTACACATCATTGGCACCGCAAGGACGCAAATGGTTTGTATCGATGACAAAAATTACCTTTCTTTAAGGCAAGTCGGAGAGACGCGGAGATGAGATATGTATCGAAGTGTTGTTGTAGTTTGACAGCGAGTGACAGTTTTATAAGTCTGAAATTTGTTTTTAGATGTTAATATTTCGAGGTAGTCGCAACGTTTGTGTGCCTCAATTTTTGTCCAGGTTTTAGCTATTAAATGTCAGGTTTTAAAATTAACAAACAAAATTTCTTCCTTATGAATTTTCATGATGACCATGACGCATTAATATGATTTGATTATTTTTAATTTTATTTCTTAAAATCTGTATTGCAACCTTAACATTAGGCTAGAATGGGCAGATTTAATACTTGACTGCGTTCTTTGCTAGTGGCCGCCAGTAGGAAGTTGTAGTAGGCGGCAACTTATAAGGAATAAGTGATAACATTTATATTGGTCTGTCGGTATGTTTTTTCTACTATTAAAGATACCAATTGTATTATAAAAAGCAGTAATAACTTAGTGGTTTGAAAGTAGGTCTCCCAAACGGGAGTTCCTGGGTTCAAACCCTACGGCACCTCTAATTCAAAAAGAGTGTGCATAAGTTATGTGCGTATTAGATACTAGTTATCACTTGCTACGGTGAAATAAAACATCGTGAGGAAACCTGCACACTTGAGAGTTCTACATAAAGTTCTTAATGGTGTGTGTAGTCTGCCAATCCGCACTAGGCCAGCGTGGTAGACTAGGGCCTGCACACCTCACACTGTGAAAGGAGACGTGAGCACAGCAATGGGATAGTCATAGATTGCAATGATGATGATGAAATGTATCATTAAATGGTCTTTCATATCGATCCCAGATATTTCAGTTCAGTAATTTATATAACTAATGAACTTTCAAAGAGACATGAAGTCATCTAAGGCTCTGTAATTCAAATGACGTAAGCAAGAAAAGGGCAATTGTAACCTAAAATTAAGCGATGACGACAACTGCCGGTACTCGACAGGCGAACATGATTTAATCTATCCCTCTAGCACTTAATCTAGTATTTAAAAGGACCTATGCTAATTCTGCTGATCTATAATTAATCCAATCAATTCTGATTGACTTTTAAAGACCACGCCTGTTTATTCTGCCGTGAAGTTTTGAGGTACTTAGTATTTATGTATCAAGTTAATTAATAGAAAAATTAAAACCCCGACTGCATTTTTTTTAATTGGAGTACCTCGGAAATACGAGTACATGTCAAAAAATGCCTATTTCACCCTTACAATGCAGATGAATTCAATAACATCACACGTATGGAAATCAGTCAAGCTGCTTGGGTTGTATATAATTATGCCTATGAAATGGACGTATGTACTCGTATGTCCGTAAGTATGGTCGAAAAACCTTTCTCTCATTCTGACTTATCACCTATCCTTCAGTTTAGATCCTATTAATAATAATTAAAGTAAATAATAGGTACTTTTTGTATATTTTTTTAATAAACATTTAAAAAATGGTAGTCGGCGAACGTGAAATAAAGTCCGCCATAGAATAGACATCAACGCGCTCGCATCATCATGTTTACAATTTTATACCAAATCTTACTTTAGACTACATTTTATAGCTCATTACGTAGATTTTAAATTTTAAAAAGATTTTTTTTGTAAATCAAGTAAAGCTGCAGCTGAGATAATATGTCTTTTTTATAATTCTTATTTAAATAAGTAAGTACTAAATATATCCACTTAACCGTTTATTTAAAAACAAACCTAGCCAATGTGATCATTCAACATTTATCGATCCCAATTTTAACACCCGACTAAACTCAGATTAAGGTTCGCAATGACCTTATCGGGGTTTAACGAATAATGCTGAGCATTTCAAAACGTTGTAATTGAACAAGATTACCCACCGACCGGTGAACAATTGAACAATAGATCAATATCTGGTGTGGTTGTGTGTTTTTGTCAAATTCCGCGGTGGCAGCGCTCGCACGCCGACAATCGACTCGTTCAATAGTCAATGCCAGTCGAAACACTACTTATATCGGAGGTAATTAGTTAATATAGGCAATGAACTTATTATGAGAAAGGTTTTCGATCTTGATTTTATAATAGATATTATCTTTGACAAAAAATATAACAGACTCCGCCTTCGGAAAAAGTGTAGTCGAAAAAACATAACGTAAACAACATAATAATATAATAACATTTCCCAGTACATTACTCGACAGACCATGCTTGGTGACGTAAGATAGACCGAACAAAAAAGTAAAAAAAATAACTCACTTTTTTTTTCTGAAAACTTAAGTCTATAAACTTTTTGGTCTGAGATTACTACAAATAACATTTGATACATTTCAGAAAAATAAAATGAAACGTAACTAATCTTCCTTTTGTTAACTTGAATAAGATTAATATGTTTTTCGATGCTTGACTTTACGTAGACGATTTTTTTGCACCTGAAATTTGACGAGATGTAAGGGATATGCAACATTCGGAAATCTATTGAAATTATCTACCACCTACATACAAACAAATATGCACAATTCTCATCACGTAGCGCGTATTACAGCTCACCTATGACATGACAGACCGTTGCTATTTCTGCACTTAGAAAACATACCATTAAACCGTCATTTGTGCGGCTATCCCACATTTATGTAATAAAGAGTTGGTCATTTCGAGGTCAATCGTATACCTCGTTGTTTTCGTCGTGATATAAAAGGTAAACAATCTTACACTGTCTTTTTATTGTAATTATCGATTTAAAAATAAGACAGATACAAATTTAAATAAACTAAAGAATAAACAATAATTTAATGTTAATATAAATTTCTGTATACTTCAAAATTTTTTTTTATTAATGAAATAAATAAAAGTTGTGCCACGATTGTTTACCTTTTATATCACGACGAAAAAAAACGAGGTATAGGTAAGTAACAAAAGCATTGATTTTTTTTTGCAAAAAAAATTGCAAATCCATCATCGGTAAGATTCTAGTAACGCAATCGCAGAAGAAACTTAAATTCCATAGGATAAGTTAATGTTACTGAGATTTCCAAACTGTAGGTACTGAAACATGCCATTAGGACCCAATTAGACGCTTTCATGTACGACCGAGAATTTCATCACTTTAAAAAGATCGCTTCCTATCTCCAAGGTAGATATGTACCCATTAATTTGCTACAAACAACACTGTAAATATCTAAAAAACAAACGAATTTGCCCGTTATGCCTTTAGTAAAAAGTCGAAGTAATCCGCATCTTTAAAGTTGTTGGTCGCATTCCGAAGCAGGACGGTCACTTGCAAAATCGCTGCAGTGACAAAGAACATGAACTCATAAACTTTTACGGTGGATAACAAGTGATTTTATCTACCATCTGAGATATAGATAGGGGTGGAGCTAATTTGACGTTACAACTATTGCAGCGCAACCTAAATTGTGTAGTTAGCGTAGTGTATAATTGAAACCACCTCTATAAAATACTCAGATATTTTTATTCGATAAAATGACCAGAGATGGTTATTAAGAAATTTGTTGTAAATTTTTATTATCGATTTATGTTTCTTATTTTGTTACCATAAATGGTTTTTGCAAATTAACTATGCTATCACTAATTTGCTAAATAAACCATTAAAACGATTTAAGTACACCCTTTTTCTATGACTCCACAGACTAGATTTAACTTTATACTAACTTACTCGCTTTAAGTATTTAAAAATAAAATTTCGTCACAAAATGCACACACATGCACGTTAAAAAAAAAAAATTATCTAACATGAACTAGGTGTGTCTTTAATCATACAGGTACTTACCTTATTAGAAATATGGATAGAACAAGAAAAAAACATTTAATTTTCGTATAAAATTTAATAGTCGAGTCAAAGGTAAATTCAATGTTACTAGTAACAAGAAAATATACATACAATGTCATTTGCCGCGTGAACAACTTAACAATTCATTATTTTAATAATCCATGACGTCATTCGCGTCACTGTTAAGTCACAAAATAAGCTACCATCGTAACAAATCGATTAATAACGAAGCCAATATTCGTCTAATTCCTAATAAACTTTTCAATGTGTTTTATTGCTAAAATACATGTTAAATTGCAATTAAATATCAACATTACATAATATAAACATAGTATTACTTACTGCTAGGGATAACCTACGTTGTGGTAAGGCATTGCTTAATATTAACTACTATACGATTATTCGATACACATTCATCCCTTGACTAACATTGCAATTAAAACATTCTAAAATATTACTTCATTCATATCTTTAATCACGGTCGTAGCCAGGAATTTTATTTGGGGGGCAGGGGGTGATTGACCTCTGACCTGGAGGTACTAATAATAAAGAAAAAAAATCTTCTCTTTTATTTAAAACGGTGATTTAGAAGGGGGATTGAACCCGTTAAAATCCCCCCGTCCCCTCCCCCAGCTATGGCAGTGACTTTTCTCACCCTTATGACCGAACTGAAGAGATTCTAAGTCAAAGTCGCTTACCTTGGCTTACATAACATCTGTTAGCACCACTAGCTTGTCAAAATAATATAAAATTAGGTGGGAAAGCTGCCAAAATTCACAACAAATGGAACAGATAATTAAGTGATTTGAAATGGCATTTTAAAAGCGCCGTTGTCTCCTGTGGAATACAGTAAACTCTTTAAAATAACGGAAACTTGGGCACTAAAGTTGGGTGACAATATAAAATGAGACCAAACAATCGCTAACACAAAATTATCCCTCGTTATAATCGCCACAGCATATACAAATAACTTTCTTTTTTATTTATAAAAAAATCAGCCAACTATAATTTTTACGACCACAGAGTAAGTGATCAACTGATAAACATAAAAAATAACAACAATTTATAAATTTTAAGGTTCGGCTATCGCAATTGATTACAAACTGACCTAATACATAACTTTTAATTTTAATATTATAACATTGCTAGAAAACTGACCATTTTGATCACCACATACTACGATGATTTTATAGACAGTTGGAACCACCCGGCTGCTCTTAGTATTGGCACACATAAAAGTATAATAAAAATTGAAAATTAAAATTGAATAATTTTGTATGTTGGTATATTTCTTGCGCCCTTAAAAATATAAAGTAGGAAAATTGCATAAGTAATAAACGTAATTCATCCAAAATTTATGTAAATTACTTGATGGTATAAATAAATATCACGATAAAATTAACTAAGCATTAATCTAATTTTGTTTGAATTGTAAGGAGTCAACAACAATTCTTATAGCTTTGTTAGTAAGGTAACATAAAAGTACTCGTAATAAGTTTAATCTATAGGACTGGTATGAGGATTTGTATTACGATAAAAACAAGATACGTCTGTCTGTTTCTAACTGGCCTATTTTAAATTATGAATCTCATAGGTACTCAAAAATGGTCAACTTTCACAGCAACGGTATTAAGTGTGGTTGTCGCAGGGAGGTGTATTTGGTCCCAATCTGTACTCAAATGTGCTTCCGTGTCAGTAGCTTTGATGGTGAGGCCCAAAGAGGGGACCGCGTTGGCGCAGTGTGGCAGTCGGAGGGTCACGGGCCTCAGAAATACGAGGCCTTGGGGCCCGCACATCACTAGTGGGGATAACATCGCTTCACCTGTCATCGAGAAATGGAAATTAGAAGTTGATAATGTCGGAGTGTAATGTGTTTTTTAAGTTAATATTTATATTGTGTTTTATTTAAGACTGCGTGATTCTTATTAAAACATCTTATTATGAAATGAAATGCAAATGCAGATTTATAAAAATCTAAAATTTGTTGTGAACGCTAATGTTTCCATAACTAAAATCATATTGCTATGCTGTAATATAATTTAAACTTCTGAGAAAAAAAAAGACTAAAACGATAAAACTCAAAAAGAATACAAAATGATATAACAAGTTCAAAAGCATGTCACTATTCAAATGCAAAACAATACATCAATAGAAAGTGAAGTAAAATAAGAAAGAGGACGAGGGAAAAAGGAAATGGAACTCAACACACAAACACATATCGCAACACATCGTTAAACGCACAATGTTAACCAAGCAAAGCAACGAACATAAACCAAGAAGCTAAATAAATGATAAGGAACCAACCATTCACCATATTGAAGCTGAGGAAACGTAGAGTTGTGATTTTGAAATCAATACGGACTTCAATTTAACAAGCTAAATAATAAAATAATCAACATTTACTGTTCAAAAGAAATTAAGAACAAAGATGAAAAACGTCACATATTTGCACATAATTTACAGTGCACAAATACAGTCAATTTTGTTAAACATACGATCGCACGGTCGGCTGAATGTAGCACAGTCGTTGCAGGCGTCTTCTTTCCTCTATCTCTAAGTACGTGTGTATTGTGTGGAGGAAACTGCGCAAATATAAACACAAAACATCATAAAGTGCCTCCTATTAGTAATGCTTCTAATGAATGTGATGATCATAAGTGAATTTTGTGACTGAATTTACCACCAAATTGATTCATGCTTCATGTGAACAAACAATAAAGTACACTAAAATTTAAAATGTGGCCAGTATGTCGTAAATTATATTCTTCAGACGGATGCCAAAGAATCTATTGAATACTACTAATACTACTAATGCAATATCACCATACTATGCAACACTAAAATCGCATGCTTATTGTTATTTTCCATGCAACGAAAGATCATTCAGATAACAATAAAGAAATCTAACACTCTGAAAACAAATCAAACGTCACAACAGAACATTCGAACATTAAAAAATCCCATTCTTTGCAAATAGTTATCTAGATTTTTGTAATCCCAATCCATTCGCAAACGTTAATGCCAATTAGTAAGTGCAGTCTACAATGCTACTATCATCGCGTGCTCCGTTACAAAAGCATTACCGTTGTCCATATCGATCGGAGGTCCCCCCACGCGCTGGCTTAGTCTTGGGTCTGACACCGTAAAGTAGATTTTTTGCTTGATTCCCGGAGCGATAGCCTTTGGTGGAATGATAAGGGATACACCCCATTGCCTATCTTCTAAAACCCCTCCTTCACTGTCAAAAATTCCCCATGTCGTATGCGGACTTTCTGGTTCAACTTCAGTTTTAGGATCTTCTTCTTTTGTTTCTGAAGAAGGTTGAATAACAGTAGTATCGTTATTAATAACTGTTGTCTCATTTCGGCTACCTGACATGTTCTCTGAATTGTCCTGACTACTTTCGGGACTTTTTTCCACAATCTTTTCGCAAAATGTCACAGTTCTATTAGATTTGGTTCGCTCTTGTAAATCTTGTGACGTATATGGCGTACTTTGTGGCTTGTTCTCAAAATTCATGCTGCACTCAGAAGCATAATGCGTTTCCATTGATGTTGTAGATTCATACGGAACCGGCGATGCAGTGGCTTTCAAAACGTTTGATATGTGGTCACCTTTTCCATGTAATCTTGGAGCATACATTGGTTCTCCTTTCAGAACAGCTGTCTCTAAAGATTTTTTAGCTTTCTCTTTTTCAGCATCAATCTTCGATTGGTCAGTTAATCGTAATTTTGAAAAATCGATCTCTTGGAATTTTTCAAATTCAGAACTACTTTGAGCTTCAGCCTTGGTTTGGTAAACAGGCTCGCGCCGGGACAAATGGTTGGCATCGCTCAGTTCATATGGACTGCTTCTAGCACTACTATCTTGTACAAGAAGTTGTAGTTGTGGATCTTTCGTTTCTTGTTGCGATTCATATATCACACTGTCTTTAAGTTCACGCTTTGAAACATAAAGTGGTTCCCGAACTTTCATAGAATCACTCTCATTAGCTTCTTTTCTGGTTTGATAGATCATATCTTTTTTAGCTTGGTTTCTCTGTTTTATTATTTCCAATTTTTCTTCTAATTTATTACCGTATGAAGAATCTTTATTTGCTAATAGTGCAGCTTTTTGTGACATAATCTCTTGTTTCGAAACATACGTACATTCAGCTGAAGCAGGCCTAACAGGTTGCTGTACATCGGTCATCTCCACCCGGCTACTGTATTGATCGGAACAGCTTGATTTTACTTCAGCGCGTGTACTGTACAAAGGATCAGATTGTCCCATCCTTGCGATCATTTCTGTTCTACTAATGTAAGGAGGCTCGCTCATGCATTTAGTCATGGGTGAAACTCGTCCGGGGAAGTTTACCGGTGTTTGCAACCTTCTATCAGGTCTCACTGCATATGAACTTTCAGACCAAGACGTGCTTTGTGGCGGTTCGTACGTTCTTTTGCCGTAAACAGGTTCTTTCGAAGTAAATGAATTTTCAAGTCTTTGCTTTAGCATTTCTTCTTTCGTATTATAAGGCGATTCTGAAAATCTTTGACGCAACATTTCCTCCTTAGTAGCATACGGGTTTTCTGAAGTCATTCTTTGCCGTAACATCTGTTCTTTACTAGAATATGGTGATTCGTTAAATGCAAAATCGGAATGCTTACCTACATCTTGCTTTATAATATTTTCTGTGACCTCGCTTCGAGATGCGTATGGATTTTCGTGCATAATTTCAGCCCTAGTTACATAAGGAGGGTCTAAAAGCGGCATCGCCACTGTCTCTCGGTTACCATAAGGATTTTCGAAACTTTGGTTCGATACTTCGGATCTAGTGGCGTAAGGATTTTCACTGGACGTATCATAAAGAGAAGCATAAGTTCTTCTCGGTTTAGGAATAGGATCGTATACTAAGTGTTCTTTACTTTGGTACACTGGTTCTGGAGGTAGCGGTTGAGTGGGGTAAAACGGTTCATGTTTAATTTGTTGCTGTCTTTGGTAGATCGGGTCTATTTTGGTAATCATATTAAAGCTTTGGCCGTAAATGCCTCTTCTATTATACTCTATGAGGGAATTCTGTCTACGTAGTAAGGGGGTAACTTTGGGTTCGGTTTCCATTTCACACATGGAATTCTGTCTTCTTAAATTTCTAACGACGGGTTTGGCTTCGTAATCTCTAACTGTACATATGGAGCCGTTTCTGTCGTCGCAGAACGAGCTCTGTCGTTTTAAGATCGGCTTCAATACCGGTTTCTCGCAAGAGGAGTTGCTGCGTTGCAGCATTTGGTTTCTTATCTGCGTGTTCCTCATGTGAACTGTCATGTCACTGAGGTCCGACTTCTCTCGCCTCAACATGGGCATTTGGTTCGCGTATCTCTGTTGCATGTCACTATCGCACAGTGACTTCTGCCGAGATACCTTCTGCGATTTCGATTTCGAACGGAACAAGTCGAGGACGGCGTTTTTAATGAACGATGGCTTTTTGGATAATTTCTTTTTGGTTTTTGGCGAGAACGTCTCGTCGGGTTCCACGCTCGAGTTCATGGCGTCGGAACTGCGGAAACCCACAACCAAACACCCACTTAGTTACTCAATGATCAACACGTCGACATCTCAGACTCTTCAATATATACTTCATATTTTACTTAAACAATATTCTGTGATACTATATTGAAAACTCTGAAATGTCCTGGACTATAATGAAAAATTTCAGGAGATGAATTTCGTGATTCTGCGAAAGCATATTGAAATAAATGTCCAGACAGTGAATATAGGAAGAATGAAATATTTAGTTACTGAATCGTATGATTATTGGAGACACATGAGAACACATTTACACATAATGAATTAGATGTGCATGATATGATAGATTAACCGGGTGTGAGAAGGAATGAAAGAGACAAAGAAGAAAGGACGGACAAGTTAGTTCAATATGCTTATGAAATCAACAAGTTGCACTAAAATGCAGACACGCACTGCCAATTATTCTTTGAATGCAAACAAATCTAAATACTTTACAATCGCAATTTACATGTTATTCAAAACAACTCAAGACTTACGCCCAGATACAGAGATATATGTTACAAAATATATAGGGTATTTATAGACTGTATACCACATACGATACCATACTATACTGTGTCCCGACAAGACATGTTAGTCGTCAAGCGATCGGTGTTTGCATGTTAGAGCAAATTGTACAGGGTTGAGGGTCCTATACTTTAGACTGCGGGAGTTTCAAGACGCGACTTCGAACATGCATTTACTTAAACATTTTTTGAGACATGGAAAGTTTTGTTTTGCAAACGTTTAGAAGAGTTCGTGAAGAGCAGTGACGGTTGTTGGTGAGAGTGTAGAGTTACCTTAAGTTGTGCATGTGCTGTGGTTTCCGGTACAGCTCGAAAGCTGAGCCGCGTTGTTCCCGGCTGCCGGCTAAATCTGAAATGTATTATTTATTTATTTATGAAGACTCAACGATTAATATGAACGAGATAATTCTGTAGGTATGCCTCTTGAAGTATAGCCAATAGTACAAAAAACATCTGTTTTAGTAAACATCTCACAGCGCTGAATCGATCTTAGAACACGGGAATCAATTGGCGTCCAATTCAAAATGTCACTTGTTACTATAACTGTCTTTTTCTAACAGGAGCTTTATTTAAGTGTTAAAGTGAGATAGATAGACGACTGTATGTACATGATCGAGAAATAATTCAAGTATAAACCAAAGCCTATAGCCAAATACCTTTTCCTTCGAACGCTCACGCCTAACGCTAACTAAAAATGTATGGGAATGACATTAGGCGCGGAAAAAACATAGCGGCGTTTAAGTCATTCCCATACATTTTTAGATAGCGCAAGGTGTGAGCGTAGCGAAGGAAAAGAAATCTGGAAATAGGCTTAGTTCCTGAAACAAAAAAATGACTTACCTATAAGATGTGGGTTGTGTGGTAAGTTGATAGCTCGGTGGTGTGGAGGGGGGCCGGAATAGGGGGGAGACTGCGGCTGCATCTGTCCGCCGTACATCTGTTGTTGCTGACAAACAAACATACATACATACAAACATTACAAAATAGTACAATATAAATTCGCAGTGAAAACTATCACGGTTACTACCATTACTTTAGATAGGTACTATACTACTCTATAACACTTTTGTTCCATTGCGCGTGCCGAGAATAAACATATACTTACATACAATAATACTATTTGTTAGAGAACAAACTAGAGTGAAGTTCCCCCATTTTAAACCGTGAAAGTTTTCATCCCTACATTTATCCCACATAAAAATCCCCGAAAAACATTATACCAAACGTACACAATTCAGACACCACAAACAACCAAGTCCCGGAAAACATTAAATGCTCACTTAAATCTCTGCTGCAATTTGAAACCGAACCCGAGACTATTCGAAGTATAGGCAGAATCGCTACCAACTGTGCTTTATGGTGGTTTTTCTGCGCAAGAAAACTCAATTTCCTCAGACCTCTTACATTTGAAGTATAATACAAAAATTTTATCTATCTATAAATTTATTACTAAGACTAAATTTTTTTTATTAAAAAATATTTAATGAAACCAATATTATTATCAGTCGTCCTTGTATACATGTACTATTAAATTTTACTTACAAGTTGTATTATCACAAATCTATTGAACATTCCAATAATCTAAATTGATACTAAAATGTACACCAAGCCCCATAAAAGATGACGTATGTCGTATATTTACCTGAGGATAGGCGTGATGGTGCGGGCGCGCCGGCTGCGAGTGCGCATGCGCGTGCGAGTACTGTGGGCCAGGCTGCCCACGCGCGGGCGACCCGTTCGTGGGGTCTATGGCCTGCTGAACAAGTAGAACAACTTATTATACAGACACGGTGTATAAAATATGAATAAAATATTTAGTGATAGTAAGTAATCTTTGCCTATGGATATCAGTAACATTTTAATGTAACTGTATCAGTAACATTTTGATGTAACTGTATCAGTAACATTTTAATGTAACTGTATCAGTAACATTTTGATGTAACTGTATCAGTAACATTTTAATGTTACTGATGCTTTTGAACATCACCAATGCGTTTTCAGTCAGATAGGAGAACACATGTCGAACGGAGGTTGTCGAAATGTATTGCAATTAATGTATTTTTAATTATTCGACATGGAGACTGTTAACATGTCAAATCTCAAACATTTACGCGCCTATTCTTAAAAATAAAAAAATATTATTCTTAAAAAAATGTACCGTAACTTTCTCTTATTAACATAGAGACACTTACGCCATTCCTATTAGCATGTTGTATCTGTGGATGCTGCGGTTGCAGATGTGCGTCGGGCGGGCGGTAATGCTTGGGCTTGGGCGGCGGCACCGGCTTGTAGGGCGGCGCGCCCGCCCGCCCTGAGTAGTCCGCTTGCGAGGCTGAGTTGGTCCGGGCACTGCGGGGCACGGACTTGGTTAATAAGGCTTTGACGACCTCGTAGCCTAGTTGGTAGTGACCGTGCCTGCGAAGCGAGGGGTCCGGGGTTCGATTCCCGGCCGGGGCAGATATTTATGTGACCGATAAATGTTTGTTCTCGGATCATGGATGTTAGCTTTGTGTTTTTTGTATTATCCATGTCACCCGCGACACAGGGAATCCTACTGCGGGGGTATGAGTCTGTTAACGTTTATATAAAAAAGGTATGTATGATGATAATATATCATATTTGTGAGTGAATATCTTGAATACAATTAGTCTTAGCCACTATCATGTTTTGTTTATATAAAACCTAGCGCACGTGTTTGTCACTGAAAAAATGAAGGAACCGATTATATTTAAGGCCACAATTATTAAACCTGGTGAAAAGGCGTTAAGGTACTTCAAGGGACCAACACAACTATTAGTTATTGAAACGCTATCATAGCAATGGTTCTGCAATACGATAACCATTAATTCACTAAAGGTACACAGGTACATGGTAATTGAAGTTCGTCTGCTCGGTCTAGTATCGTCAGTACAGATTACAGTTAAAATTGACAATATTTTCTACTTATACCACCGATTAAATGTCAGTTACCTGTATTTGGCATGATCATTAGTGGGCACGTTGGGCAGCGATGGTCC
>LGAG01001178.1:292909-303182 GCA_001278395.1 Lerema accius | reverse complement strand
CAGATGTGCGTCGGGCGGGCGGTAATGCTTGGGCTTGGGCGGCGGCACCGGCTTGTAGGGCGGCGCGCCCGCCCGCCCTGAGTAGTCCGCTTGCGAGGCTGAGTTGGTTCGGGCACTGCGGGGCACGGACTTGGTTAATAAGGCTTTGACGACCTCGTAGCCTAGTTGGTAGTGCGAAGCGAGTTGTCCCGGGTTCGATTCCCGACAGGCAGATATTAATTTATGTCACAGATAAAAGTTTGTTCTCGGGTCATGGGTGTCAGTGATGTGTCATTTGTGTTATCCATGCCACCCACGACAAAGGGAATCTTACTGCGGGGGTAGAAGGGTGAAGTTCGTCTGCTCAGTCTTGTAGTATCGTGAGTACCCATTGGAATTAAAACCTACAATATTTCTTATTTTATTTATACGACAGATTGAATGTCAATTACCTGTATTTGGCATGATCATTAGTGGGCACGTTGGGCAGCGATGGTCCGCGCGCGTGCATCGGCGTGTGCGGGCTCGTGCCGTTCACAGGCGGCGGCCGCGCTTGCGGACTGCGATAGTTATCGTTCGATCTGTAACACACATGTCGTTAGATACCTGTTGAATTACACTACTTTTCCTTCTCACAATGTTCCCCTCACCATACAGTAAATATTTAAAAAAGTCCACATCAGAAAATAGTTGTTACTGAAATTATTTTTATCGACTGATAAATAATAAAAAAAATAACTTTTTACATTCATAAATATTTTTAATCATTTATTTTTTCCAGTTACCTGTAATTGTTATCCTGCGCTCGGTATAACGAATCCAACGAATTATGTTCGTGCGAATTCGAGTTGCGTTGCGGACTGTGGGCGTTATGCGTGTTCTGGACGATGTGGGCGTTCTGGACGTTATGCGCGTTCTGGACGTTGTGAGCGTTCTGGACGTTATGTGCGTTCTGGGCGTTATGAGCGTTCTGGGCGTTGTGAGTGTTATGCGGACTGTGCGCGCTCTGCGACGACATTGCTGAAGGATTTGGAGGTGGTGGGGGCTCCATTTTTCTGTGTTTATAGAAAATTTTTTTTTTATAAAACAAATTAAAAAAAATCAGTGTCGATGTACTTGAAGTCTTATATTAATTTTATTCTGAGATAAAAATTAAATTATCATGCATAGTTACGTGTCCGGCTAAACAACGTTATTAATTTATCAATCGAATTTTCTTATAATCTATACAGTAATTTTCACATAATGTGACATAAATGCAGGTGATCTGAATGGAAAAAAAATCTTTATATAATTTTTATTATACCAATCGATAGTATTAATCAACATATAGAACAGTAGTGGTTAGTTATACATGTATATGCATAGTATTATTAATTAATATGAACACTCACATAGAAGGCGGAGCCACTTTAAGGTCGTCGGGCGCGTTGGGCGGCAAGCGACAGCCGCCCGCGCCGCCGCTCGCCGCGCCGTAGTCGTACGTCGTGCCGTCGTACGAACTCTGCTGTAGAACATTACGATTATAATAATAATAATAATAATAATAATAATCTTTATTTCTTAATATTTGTAGGTTACAAAGTATAGTCTGCTACATGCGTTTTTATTTAGTACAAAGACAATTGTGTAACTCGGATCTTCAGTTGCCTAAACTGGGTGGAAAACCTGTGATATATTACACTATTATACGTATATTTAATAAGTATGTATTTTTTTAATATGTTGTAGATGAGCTTTTTTTATTTCATGTAAATAAGTTTTCTTTTTTCTTTGATGTGAATGAGTTTTTAGTTTTGTTTTATACTGTTATTGATGATGTAAATTTTTGAGACTCGTTAAGTAAGCTTTTAGTTCCTAAGACGAAATAAATGATTTGAATTGAATATTACAGGAATGTTAACTCATCATTAATGATGATTGTAGGTATACGAACGTGCATGCTTGTGGCTGAGTGAATGTTTGCGTGTGTGTAGATTTCATGATTGTATTTGTGTGAGTAGCTGTGCGTATACGTATGCATATGCGTGTACGTTTGCGTGTGAATTTGCATAGGTGTAGACGTGTGCATGAATGCGTGTACATTTACTTATGCGTGCGTTACGTGTACGTCTATGTCTGCTTGTCCGTGTATGTGTGTGTGTATTAAACACATTTTCTCAATTCTTACAGGGTTGGCGTTATGTCGATGTCTGTCCAGAGAGTTTTGCTGTGTGGGCTGGATGATCATGCTGGTGGGGCGCGCCGTGTACGTGGCGGTCTCGTCGCTGCCTTCCTTGCCTGAGCCGAATAGACGCTCCTGGGCGCTCGGCCGGGACTATGAGGAATTAGTGTTTCTACATTATTGAATTGGGACTACGAGGAATTAAAGTGTTTCTACATTATTGAGTTTTGAAAGTGGTAGCGCCATTGCTGTATTTTTTCATTAAACTACGATAAGTTATCATTAAAAAATAAACAACTGGACTGCTAGAAATGGGGAAGGGCATTAAATTATAGTTTATTTCACTCTCACAACCTCGATACATCACACATCACAAATGCCTCCCTAGGAATCGAATGAAACAACACAGGCACTTTTTATTCACCATCGCCAAGAATCGAGTGAGACAATACGCTTTGCAAGCACTATTACAACCAACTTGGCTAAATAGCTATTCATATGTTAATAGGTGTTCATATATTAGGTACATTAGCAGATACTAACTTGTGGGTTATGTCGTAATGAGTGCGGCGGTCGACCGGGAGNNNGCCCGCCGGCCGCGTCACTGTCGTACTGCGGGGAGGTAGCTCCGGAACTAATGGCAAACAATACTCTATAAAATATCTGATAAAACTAGTACTAATAAATAAAAGAAATCGAGTGCTTGGAACAGATACTGAGTTACAGGAAAAAAAATACGGCAATGTACTTACATTGTACATTTGTACCCATGAATGATTAAGTTAACTAAAAAAATTGTATCTACCTTTAAAGAATAAGATGAAAAAAAAACACTTTCATATTACTTAATTACAAGTTGACACTTCTTAATATTATTTTTAACTAAAAATTAAATCACAAGCCACGCTACAACCATCTTCTTTCGTGATAGAAACCAGTTTGACGAAATAATACATGGTATTTTAGTACCTGCAGGCCCTACAGTAGCGGGGGCAACATTTTTATGACCCGTTTTACGAGCAAAGCATTATTATTGTGAAGTAATTCTATACTTGTAATCCCTTTTGTTAATATACGAGATAAGCCATTCGTACTTTCTTTGTTTGACAATGTTATCGGATATTTAAGATGCTTTTATTGTTCTTATATACAATTAGTTTCACATCTTTAATGTGAGTACAGGTAGATATACGTTTAATTTGAATAATAATTTATTAACACGGACTAAGAACAGACTCAAATATTTTAGGTAATAATACATTTCGAATAAGACAAATAGTAACAATTATTCAGAAGAAAGCTCCACTAACAATATCATAATTTTCACCAAATCTTTAATAACGAATACTACTACTACTGAAATTTCCATTAACACTTGTCACTAATAGGACCGAGCCAACATTGTCCTATTTAAGGTTTTTCACATATTTCCATGCGCTGTAGGGGAGTAAGGCAGTAGGATTCCCTGTGTCGCGGGTGACATGGACAACACTAATAACACATCACTAACACCCATGACCCGAGAACAAACATTTATCTATCACATAAATATCTGCCCCGGCCGGGAATCGAACCCGGGACAAATCTACTAGGCTATGGGGTCGTCAAAAATGGGGAAACATGGCACTTCAAACTCGTTTTGTACTCCATAGAAAATAGTAAGGGAATATACAAGAATAATAAAAACTTACCAGTACCGTATAAAGGTGAATGAGGCGGAGAATGCGTCATAGGATTGCACTGGTACGGCGGTGCTTCGTTCGACGGTGGCCCCATGCCGTGGTTCTGGTGTGGTACCCCATTGTTTGAAGGCCCATTGGAGTTCGCCGAAAACCCATACTTGCTGTCATATCCACCCTGCTGTTTATCAAAATTTTATACAAAATAAAAAAATGTATGGTACAATTTATGGTACTTAAAGTAACATTGGTACATCACTATACCCACAAAAGCACAGTTTGAAACATTACAAAAAGCGTGTAAATGGGATAAGTCGGTACGATCTGTAACTATAATCAAAAATATTAAAATGTAGCGAATACACATTGAAATATATTTTTAAGGTTGGCAATATTTTGGTAATTCTTTAATCAAATATTCTCACAAAATGTTACATAGAACGTAAACTAAGATTAGTGTGGACAACAGACTGATGAATACCAACCGTATAGGGCGGAGGAACAGCATCTGCCATGTGGTTCATATCGTCATCTCTATCCATATTGTCTTGGGTGGTGGCTATCGACGGGTCCGATGAAGACTTCACCAATCTAGGAGCGGGCGGTGGACTCACTTCCAAGTCACTTTCTGGACTCGACGCATAAGATAGTCTGTTCTCTGTACTAGACGACATCGAGAACAAAAAGTCATCCGACAAAGGCTCCGGCCTCTATTTCGTCAGTAGTCATTGTCGCCGCCATTTTGTTGATATCCGCCATTTTGTGTCCGGTTTTGATTGCCGCGGCGTCCGATAGGGTGGGTTATGGAATGGGGTGACAAGACAAGACAAATGAATGATTGCAGATAAAACATTACAAAAACTAAAATCACTTCTAGCGTCTGTGAATGATTAATGCGTTTAGGTTTTTTTACACTTTAAAAATCCACATTCAAATAATGCCCCCATTTTACTTTTCTAAATAATATTGTTCTACTTCAAATACATACTAATTTCAAAATTCCTATGTCCAATTGAATGTGAATTTTTATAGTAAATCGTGGTATTTAACACATGTGATCATATTTACAAAGTAAAAACAAAACACACAAGATCAACTTTGGTATCAATTTTGTATATTATTTGTTTCATATTTGGTAGTAAGGAATAAGACAAATCGGTTTATGTTAAACAAAGACACATATAGGACACAATAATGCATACAAAACACAAAATAATGACAATGTTATTAGCACAATTACTTGATACTAAATACAATCAATAAATTCGTAAAGCAAAAGCATAGAGATACAAAAGACGAGCAGCTGAAATATTCATGCTAAATGCGTTAGTTTCAACGGAATAAGTATTAAATAGCAGTAGGTATATATACAGATATTACTATATAAATTACGAAATATTGGTAACTTTTTTTCCTAGCGATATTAGCGCACCTAAACATACCCTAAATTTTGTTCAGAAATAGGTTTTATGATAGGAGCAACGTCTCTTTCAGCTTCTGTCACACATTTGTCGAGATTATCTAGTTCCTCCAGTTTAAGAGTGGGTAAAGATAGGTTTTTAGACGTGGACAAACTTCGTGAAGACATCGTTGGTAGCGTGCGAGATTCACTAAACCGCGAAGGCTCAAGTGGCTTGTCATTACATTTACAATTGGGAATACGACATATTTGTCGGAAAGGCTTGTCTAAACTTTTTACTGTTAAGGGCATATCCTTTTGTAGTTGAGCCTTCCACCCGGGAACTTCTATAACCTTATCCCGGTCGGTCCCAAAGAAAGAAGAAGCCGGTCGGAACTGATCCGTAACCGGGACTACCGAAGAAGGTCGTTGGAGGTTCGGAACCGGAGATTTGGAACCGGTTTCTAAAACACTTTGAGGCCTGTAATTTTGAGGCTGAAGTGTACTTTTCGGGAACACTTTTGGGAATTCTGGACTAACACTCATATTTTGAAGTCTAGTATTCAATTTCGATCTATAATAATTTTGCCTGTCGTCGTAAGGATAATTCGCTAGGGTATGACGATTTCGACCGGTTAGATAGGTGTTAGGAACGCTGTATAAGTTATTAGGCATGCAGGGAGTTAGAGTTTCTGAGTAATAGTAAGGGACTACGTGGTTTCTGTTAGCGTCGTACACTCGATCATGTTTCGTGCTTTTTACAGCAGATGGATGGATGATGGGCGAATGGAGAGGTCTTTCTGCAGGCGGGGGATAGAAATTCATGGGATAGGAGATGGGATAGAACGCAGGGAAAGGGGAGGGCGGGATAGGAAAGTATATATCCGACACCATTTCAACGTGCTACACCGCAAGACAGAACAGAAAGAAATTGGTTAATATGATACGTCAATACATACATATTAGATGACCGAATGACAGAGAGGCATGAAAAAAGGCTAACGACATAAAATAGTAAATAGCTATTTAATAAGTCGGCAAGTTTGAAATAAAGTACCCCATTGATATTTGTTAAACAACAAATCAAGCCGCCAGTTGCCCATACATATAATATGCCTGGAATGATTTGAACAGCACATTAAACAACGAATTCAACAAGTAATTGAAAGCATATAATATACGTTGTAACCTAACGCCTATAAATTAAAATAAAATAAACATAAAATTAATTAAGAGAACCAAAATTTGCACTAAGTCCTGTTGGTCCTTTGGTACACTTACACGTAAACTATGTTTTAATGGACGAGAAACTTAAAAAAATCTAACCAAACCCAACCTCAACCTAACCATTTCCATATCAAATAGGGGAATTAAGTAAAATTCACATATTGTAAGTAAAAAATTTTCGAAAAATTTTTTTTTGACCTCACCTAAATTCAACCAAACTTAACCTAACCGCAACCTACCCTAACCTCAACCAAAGCTCACCTTGGTCTCAGACACCCACAGCTGCTGTTGCTGCGTCCTCTGTATGAGGTCGCAGAGCTTGCCGAACCACGTGGCCTGGCTGGCCTCGCTCAGCGTGATGGTGTGCGTGAACACGTGGCCCCACACGCGCTCCATCTGCTGACACTGTTCTAGAAGCTTCTTTGATGACTTGTGGGCAGATCTGGTAATATAAATCATGTATATTAATTTTTAAATAGTTTCTTTTCGCTTGTGTTTGTATATGTATTCGTTCCTTTGACGTCATGATAATAAATATTTTTTTTAATAATGAAAAGAAAGATTAGGAAGGATCTTTATATTTTATATAGATTTTTATATAATAGGACTATTTACCTCGAAGCAAAGTTCTACCGGATTGCTAATTACAAGTGGTATTCATGATTGTTTTCAATATTTATATAGTTCAATATCGTTTCCAATATAGGTACGCCCAGAAAGTATAACCCCAAGCAGAAACAGCCAAAAAGTAGGTAACTTAAGTCTCTTCACTAATTCAAATACCAAATGCAATTCATTAATATAATTATCATTATAATGTAAAATTAATTGTGCCAACAAAAAAACTGAGAACTCCCTACAAACTCTACTTCTGCTGTACTTACTTAGGCAGTCCAGCTCGCAATTGCTTGACAACATGTTTGCTATCAGCCTTCAAGAAGATGACGATGGGGTAAAACTGGGCGTAGTTGAGTCTCTCGACAGCATTCGGCGTGATGTCCAGCAAGGCGTGCTTCCCGCGCTCCATGATGCTTCGGATGCTGGACAGACGGATGATGCTCGTCGACTTACTCTTGCTGTCTTCTAGGGTACTGTCCATTTCTGGAACGGAGATTTTTTTTTATTTAACGAACGTATGGTGCAATGGATACCACGCCGGATCGCCTTTCAAAAGTTCAATTATTAGGTAACCCGTTATTTGAACCTTTTTTTTATTTTGGTTTTTTATATTATTTTAATTTTTGACGTTCGTAAAGGTGCGTACAGACTACATAACAAAACATGTTATAGCATATTATTATTTTTTGCAACATTGTTATATAACTTTTTTTTGTTTTTATTGTTAAAAGCACTGCAGAACTGACACGTATTGCCTTGTTATATTACAATGTTATTTTAGTGTGTCGTCTTGTTATATGTTTCATTGTGATATAACAATGTTAGATAATGTGGACGTGTTATATAACAGAAGTTATACAACATGTTACATAATCTGTACGCACCTTTAAGTAAGCTATTAGTTCCTAAAACGAAATAAGTGATTTGAATTTCGAGTGTCATAAAGCAGTGTACGCACTGGGCGAGGCGAACTTGTCAGGCGAGTCAGCGAGCAGCCGCTCGCGCGCGACGTCGGCGAGCGCGCCCAGCACGATGACGGGCCGCACGAAGCCCGGCTGGCGGAGCACCACGCGCTCGTACGCTGGGAACTTGCTGATGCTGTCTGATAACACCACTTCGTCCCAGTGCTCCTGAAAAAAAAAGAAAAGTTTTAAAAAGGCAAAAAGGTCTTAAGTGATTTTTTTGTTATTTACATTGCCAGATATACAGCAAATTACGCAAATAGTTTTTTTATTTATACAAGGTTTGCATGATACATCCTAAATGAACAAACGTGATTTATCATGTCAACTAAACAAAACATACGTTTATAGTAAACATATAGAGGTATAGTACATAGCAGCAACGTTAACTTTAAATAAATATATGTATCATACCTTCCCCAAGCTTTTTGTCCGTCGGTGTGTCGAGCGGCGTCGTCGGAAGAAGTTATGTTTTCCGTCGTTGCCCGACATTTCTTTCTTGGTGGCGTTAAACTGAGCTGTAGCGAGCTCTTCCGCTCGTGCCTTGTTTGGAATCGTACCCTTTTGGACTTCTTGGTTGTTTCGACCTAACAAAGAACCATAGACAAATATTATAGATTAATTTATTTATAACATACGAACAACAATTAATTCCGTCGTTCATAGAAAGACAGGGATATATTATGTTGCTGAGAAATGAAACAGAAAAATCCTTTTTGTTGTTACCAACTTTTTAGCGTTCTTATTTGCTACTTACCTTTAAAAAAACTAAATTGTCTAAAAGCACGGCTTTTTAATAAATTTTAGCAAATAACAAAAAGTCCAAAAAAAATAAACAGGTAGGCATAAACTAAATAGGAATGGTAATTTTTATTCTTAATACATTTTAGAGTGCTGCCTAACTAACTTACCTATCCTGTAAACCTGCCAAGCGCCAACGGTCCCGTTATGCAGCGTGTCCAGCACGTGGAACACGTCTCCGCACCGGAACGACATTTCACCGTCCGTCGGCTCCGTGTAGTGGAAATGGGTCTTTATGTGGAAAGAGTCGCCCGCTGCAAACAGTGTAAACACAGCCTAACTTAATCGGATGGATAAATGTAACATGGTAACTTTGGTATAGATACTGTTTTATATTTAACCTGTATTCTTATAAAAGTAAACTAAGCAGTTTTGATTTTAAAATTAGTTTATTGGATTTTTATTAATTAAAAATATACCTACATTGACAACTGGCAAAAAGGAAACTTATTTAATTAACGAAGTTTTTATGGAAGAGAGAGCTTCAATTCTCATCTAAGATAACATTGGGAAAACGGGCGTAAACTAATTGGCCAAAAGTATCCGCTAAACAAAAAAGAAAACTCAAAATTTAAAAATAGAATTACAAAATTATAAATCAACTGAATAAGTCACTAAATGCCGATAAACATCCGCAAATAAAAAAAGGAAAAAAAAAAAAAATAGAATTCCTAAATTAAAAACCGACATAATAAGTGACTCACGCATCTGTCCACTAGCCACCGCGTTGTATTCCTCGGGCGAGTGCTGCACTATGAGGTCGATGCGCTCCTGCAGACTGAGCAGGAACAACACCGCCTCTTCCCGCGTCACACCCTTCATCTCCATGTCGTTAACCTGGCGACCATAGACAAAGGATACTATGTTACAACGACCTTTATTCTGCGTACCTTATAAAACAACATTTCCTAGATATTAAGTATTCATAAAAATAAATCATTATCATTATTTTTTGTCTTTGGGTACCTTCTAATTATTATTACTTCCTAATTATTATCACTTTTTATATACTTATATAATTAAAAATCAAATTAAATCATTTATACCGCCTAAGGAACTGATAGATCACTTAACGGACATTTAAATTTAACCACATAAATTACACTATAAAATAAAATAAACTTTTTACAACTTGCACATAAATAAATAACAACAACTTGATATTGAACAAATAACCATTCGGTATATTTCATCACTAACAACATTCTGATCTGATAAATCAATCCTAACTTCAACATTCTATGCCTTACGTTCAATACTTCCATTGTGCTGAGGATGATAGTAATTACTATGAATAACCTCGAGTTCTTATTTTCTAAATAATCATGAAACCAGTCTATAATCTACAGTTTAACGTAATTATGGTCGAATTTTAACCATACAGCAGTATATTATGATTACCTTAAGTATCTTATCAGCAGGTTGTAGTCCCTGTAGTGCGGCG
>LGAG01001178.1:276657-292903 GCA_001278395.1 Lerema accius | reverse complement strand
GCTGGCTGGCTGCACGCCCGACACGAACACGCCGGAACGATTGCCGCCACACAGCCGAAGACCAACCGAGCCTTCCTTCTGAAAGCTTATTAGACGAGGCTCGCTCCTGGAAACAAACCATGTATGTAACGATATTAATCAATAAGCAGTTGAGATACAAAATTACTTATCGAGATACAAAATTACTTTTTACACGACTTTACAACAAGGGTAATGGTTTTGAAGCGTATGTATGTATGTTCTTTGGCAGCTAACAGCCGTAACAGCTATTTTTTTATAAATACGAGTACCTACCTACTTAAAATTTGAAGCAGTCGGATTTTTTGGTTTGCTTTTAATGATTTCTAGATATTATCAAGCAGCATAGTAATTGAAATTCTTACGGTGGTTTGTTTCTTTGATTTGTCATTCCATCTTCTTCGTAGAGCTGCCTTCGACTACTGTAGTAGTCTGAAATAAAGTACAATCATATACCTATCATAATTTAATTGTTTGCACGATAAAACGAACTAAAAACACTAAACCCAGTAGGACACGTCTACTTTGTCTCGCTAATTTACTGCGTATTTCTTAAAAAAATCTAGTTTAATTTCGAACATGCGCATACTGCGTGCTCACGTTCTCGCACGCACGCACACACCCGCACATACACTCACACATTAACACGTAATAATGTCAACAATTAACGCAGCAATGTATTATAAACGAGTACGATTTAAGGTGTTAATTAATAATTTTAATATTATTTTATTGCAATAGTAAATATTGGACATTTGTACGGCTTGACTGCCAAAGCACAGTAGAAAACATTTTGTCTTCACCACCTCATATTAGGTACCTATGTTTTTACAAATAAATTGATTTGAAAGCGACGTTAGTTCCTTACCATCGTTTCTAGGAGGCGGTGGGCGAGGAGGTTGGTCATGGTTCTCCTGAGGACCAGGTCGTCGACCTTCTCCACCACGTACTGGGGCAGCTACATACAGGTTCTGACCACTGCTGGAGTACGCTGAGGATAGCGGCTCCGTACCAGGGTATACCGTGTGGGGGGATGCTTCTGGAATTGTAATAAATTAGATGAGAGAGTTGGTTAAGCAAGAGGCGACTTGTTTGACGGGGTAGCAAGAAGCAATGCAGTTCTGAGTAACTGAGAATGGGGAATCGTGACGATTTATCAACTGGATTGGCAAATACATACGAGTATCAAAACTCAAACACAGAATTAAAATTACATATTTAACCTATGAACTTCAAATAAAATATATATTATGGATACAATCACCGTTTTAGAATGGCATGTTAAACAGGAGGAAAACTGAGAAAACCTCACCAATAAAGATGGTCGTTTCACACTAAACTTCAATAAACTCACCTAAACTATTGTAATTATTTTGATAATTTCCATTTGTGACTGTTTCTTCTCTGATCAGCTCCCTCGTGATGACCAAGTTGAGTCTATCTTTGCAGGATTCTATCAGTTTCCTGGCTTCCTTGAGGGTCATGGCGTCAGTAACTGGAGTGTTGTTGATTCTCGTCACGACGTCTCCTTCACACAGACCCTGTCCTGCTTGGTTCAGCTGCTCTCTCGCTCGCATTGTCAGCTCTTTGACGTAAAGCTTACATCCTAACACTACGCCGAAATCTGGAATAAAGAAAAAGAAGCATGATATAATATACGATTATGTAATAAGGTACAGAAATATGTTAAGTACAGGTTGTAACTGTTATAGGTATAATTTTGTAGAAAATGTCCACTAAAAATAGTTATATCATCAGATCAAATTATGACAGAAGGAAATACAAATTTTAACAGAAATTTAAGTCACCAATTTTCTTACTTCTCTCCTTCATCACCTTTACTATCTTCAATCGATGAAGACCTCTACTAACAGACAGGAAACTAACTTGTGAATTTATTGCTGATACTAACCTTCCTTCTTCCCATTCCTAGTGAGTGCTAGCTTGATGGTGGTAGGAGCTGTGGGTGGTGGCGCGGGCGCTCGTCTCCGGACCACCAGGGATACCGTGGCGCCGGAGTCACGTAACACCTGCACTGCTCTGGCATATTCCACATTCTCCAGGGGAACACCGTTTACAGAGACTATCCTGTCGTTTACTCTGGAAAGGGTTTTACACAGGTGAGATTCTAGTTTTGGTAATGATGCAAGATATTTATGGCACTTCGATAATAAGCCGATATGGACTATGAGATAATATAAATTATCATCAGGTCAGCGTTACCCTGTGGACAACATTGTGATATCAGGAACACCAAAGATGTAATTGATGTGTTGACAGCCAAATAGCAGGAAGACAAAAGGTCCTCGCTCTTAAAACTCCTGTAAGAATTTGACGTTCACACTCTATCACCAAGCAGTAAAGCCAACTTCATTTGCCTTTTACAATACCCTGGCCTACATGGTATTGCGTTCAGTATTCTGGCCCAAACTCCAATACAGACTGTACCTTCGGGAAAAAGAACTTGGGGGCAGAATCAAAAGTCATACTCACTGGAGCTTATCTTCAGCAGGACCACCTCGCAGCACATCAGATACTGCTATAGAGGGGTCTCCACTCGCAAAATGAGGGTTGTCGCGCCCTCCTGATACGGCGATGCCAAATCCGTATCCTGGCACTCGATTGAGACGCACCCTGTGTGTCTCCCAACCCGCACTTCTTTCTGCCGTCTGGAAAGAAGAAAAGAGAACGGGTCACTTATTGAAGCCTTTATAACGATTTCATTGTAAGCATCCCATTTTTTTAACGTGTTCAGTGGTGACTCTTTCGAAAGTTATTTCTTGAATCTACTACCATTTCGTAAAGGTATTTTATTGGACGGAAAATCGCTTACATTTTTGCGACAAATGTACGCGATCACGAATAGTTAAACGTCTTAGAAGCGACCTCAATACGTCATTAGTCAAGAGAAATAAAGACAAGTCACGGTATTGCGTAAGAAACCCTTTGTGGCTTGTGGCAGATGGCTTTGACTCCAATCCTATTACACGACCGATTGCGTATGGGTTAGGATTTTAATTACGAAAGACAAAACGTAAATACAGCGCTGTAAATATTTGATAATTTCTTGAGCATTTCCATACGTTAAGCCGTCGTTGTTATTATTAGAAGTAGTTAAATCATGTCGGACACATTCGAGAATAATGAAAAAACCTCCGCACTTTCACTGTCAGTGAAAGACTTAAATTTTGGCAAATATTCAAATAAGTATAGATAGGTAGGGTCACATTTGTATGACTTGTGTGATCAAAGCTTTACTTTATGCTACCATAGAGACTACTTAATAACTTAATAATTCAGATCAGAAGTGGCGACATTTTCACTACTTAACTAATATGTGAAAATTTTACTACTGAGTTTTAGTTTTATTTTATAACATGGCTTCAAGAATGCACACGGATTGGAGAGTTACGTCAGCCGAATTACGGGTTCTTAATATTAGCATGACTAATCGCATATAAATCCAGCGCCGCGAACAACTCTATCCATGTAGTTATAGCGCTATAAAATACTTTGTATGACATATACGCTTTAAAGTGAATGCATACATATAATGGTCAACAGAAATAACTTTATATGACATGCTAACCATTGTTATAAGGAATGTGAATATTTAAGACGATATATTTTGCAGGTCTATAGGTTGAATTTTATGAGCCTAGTGAACTTGAGATTATGCTTTTAGTTTTTATACTTACACTTTTGCTCCAAAATGTGGCGTTTATTGACAATGATTCCTTACAATTTAGTTTACTTAAAATTAGATTGTAAGTGAAGCTTTATGCAATTCGAAAATTATTTTATACGTATCACATGTTTTAGCAAGTATCGCAAGTATTGCAAGTTATAGCTCAAAGATTTGTAGCAAGTATCCGTAATGTACCTACTTGCAAAATAAGGCAAAACATAAGCCTTTGAAAACGTAATAACAAGTTTGTATTCTTTGTATGCGAACGACGCTATTGAATAATGGTAATTTACACCACAAGCCGTGTAACTTGACGATCCGGCCGCAGGGCGCTTGCAAATGAAAGTTGTCAATGACCATAAACCAAACACCGACACAACATCGCTTTCCCGCCATTAAAGACTATTACCTAGAGGTCCGCGAAACAATGGTCCGTGCGTTAAATGTCCTCGGACGTATTACCGGGAAATATGCTACGATTACACTTACGACCTTGTCGAGTAATGTCTACCGGTTGAAATGAATTTGGATCCCGGTAAGGATAGGTATAATGTTGATTCCGTCCCCGATTTAAGTTGTTAGTAATCTTAATTGCTTAGCTCAAATCTAGGAAGATTTTAAGGGTAAAATTCTTCTGAAATCATTGTTTTTGCAGAGAAGTCGTTTCTGGACTAGAAATTAACGCCGCCAAGGAATTTTAATAGCATGAAGCATTGATGGCTTAGGCTCTGAAAATCTAAAATAACTCTTTTCATCACTAGCTCTGCTAAAATATAACTTCAAGTGGAAACTTGACTAGGAAACTTGCAATCTGACGTTCTCCATAATATTCAATGCTGAAACTAGTTTTGCATGAAGTTCGCACCAGTTTCTTGTATCTAATAATGAAAGTGTTAAGATGTGTCTTCAATAACTTAAGGAGTGAAATTAAACTAGTTTAATATTGCAAGTTCCTAATTAATCTAGTTGATATGAGAGCTGATTCTCACGATATTACCGTGCAATATAGCCAAGTTAAGGCTACATGATATTATGTATGATAGGTCAACTCCATCAGAAATTCAGGATGTGTGTTGTTTGTCAGTCAAGAACGATAAAAATTGAATACATTCGAACGTCAACTCCTTTGATTGAAATCGCTTATATTTCTCACGCTGCAAAAGCGTTACAAACATTGCGCCATAACATAATCAATGTCAAATTTAACTATCAACGCATGTAGGTATCACAATAAGCTCGCAACGAGCTTTATGCGTATTCATTGTAACATTTGAATACCCGTTCGTGAGATTGATTGAATATTGACGGCGCGTTCGGCATAAATAGTAAGATTGCGGTGCTGGATTCAGGGAACCTTCAAGGCCTGGCTGCGCATGCGCTGAATGACAAGTGGTGCTCATAAACTATGGTCTGGTTTAACCACGACAAACTTTTTTTGTCTGTGTTGATATAACTACCCTAGCTATGGGGCCAAGTGTAAGTGGACCGCTGTTCTAGGCGGTGGATCTTAAGTTCAATTCCCGAACGTAGCAGACATTGTGTCCTATACGTCACGAATAAGTCTGCTTTGTGAGCTTTATGTGTCTGCGTTGTTGCCCGATGTGGTCGTTGTCAAAGGGGACAGAAGTTAGTCAAACCTACTCGTATAATTTTATCTGGTACCCACCTATTTTAAAAACAGAATATCACGCCTCATCGCAAAGCAGTTCACATCACATTCGCATATTACGAACGAAAAAAGAACATTGGAGATGTAAAGGTTTTGAATTTAGAATATAAATGTAGACAATGTCGGATCACATTAGAGTATCAATACACAATTGTGTAATTATTCTAAGGTATCAACTTTGTATGCCCAATATCATAAGGAAACTTGCGAAACTAATCTAAATGATTTACTCGGTGACATAATCCATTAATACCGTAATACGTACGTAACAAAACAAACAATTTAATTGTGATTTATCAATTCAATTAATACAATTTACATTGCGTCGGCCTTGTGGTATCGAGAACTCACTGTAGCGTGAGGACAAAGGCGCGCAGGGAAAATTGGATTAATGTAAGCACCTAGTTATGTGTGCGTGGAGTCCCCGTCTCTTTAGAATTCCATAATTCCATTTCGAGATAAACAGAAGGTTACTAATGTATACCGATTGACGTTTAGAAACGTATCATATTCAGCATATAGCTGGTACAAATGATAAATAGCGTAGCTGTGAACATGCTAAAGAAACCGGGACCCTTCAGAGTTCTTTATATTTAGTAATCCAGACTGGACCAGCATGATAGACAATGCCTTTAACCCCTTATAGTATGACAGGAGACCTGAGTAGTGGGGCAGTTGAGTTGAGTTGAGTTGCAACGGTTAACTATATTATTTGAGGTAAATCTACATATTAGGAAAAAAAACTAGAATAGATTTACTAAGGGTACTAAAAGAAGGCAAGGGGTATCTTTGCTTATTTTTAAGTAAAAATAGATATGACCTTTAATTTTGCTTGTAGAGATAGGTAAAAAATTAAAATCTAATTTCTGCAAACAAAGTACCTAGCTAGTACCACCTTCTAAGTACTGTTATAAGTCCCGTTGTATAACAATAGAAAAGGCACCTGTACAAAGTCCTGAAAGAATGGGTGAGACAGAGCGTGAGTACCCCCAGGTCCGGTGACACTGAATGTCACGTTACTACGTTCTTAGTAGTCAGTCGGTTGAATACAAAACAGTTCGCGGACAATGAAGTTTACTAACTCAAGCCACACGTGTCAGTTTCTAATTTCAACGAATTGCTCTTACTTTATTTGGGTGGACCGAAATTTAAATCGAATCAAAGTTAAATAGTCGTTAATAGAAAATCAAATATCCGACTGCTAAGCTATGGGGGATGGTGCAATTAAAAAAATACATAGCCTATGTAATACCCAAAACGAAGATGAATCCAATGACATCTCATATGCTGAAATTGGTTAAGTCGTTTGGAATATAAACCGTGCCAAATACATAGACATTCCTACATACAATCGAAAACCATTTCGATTTCTAGTGTAGTCGGGCAAAAAGACAGCCCTGTTTACAAACCTATTCAATTTTCAAACATAAACATAAGATACCACTAAACGACACTGTTCTGTTAGTTAAAGGGATATAATGACGATTTATACTACTAGGAGTGTTTTAGGCCACTCCTGCGTGAGAAACTAGAATCTCCTCGCAATAACAAGTGCCACAATAGGTCATCTAGTGGTTTGTGTACTCGCAAGCTAAACGCATTGCGTACAGGCTATTTATATAGCATTTAAGCTCTTCTGGATTGTAGAGCGTTGAAATAAATGTCATTAAAGTGCTGATCGTACCCACTACTCAATTTTAAGCATGCTAATAAATGCTAACAATGCTGCCAATAACAACAAAGAATCTGATATACAATTATAGGTATCATAAAGACTATAATAAAGCATTTAACGTTGCGCGAAACAATTTTTTCGGTTGTTTATTAAAGACGTAACCTATCACTGTATACTACGAAATTGTTCACATTTATTACAAATGTTATCAAATCATTTTTGATTGTAGGAATTATGGAAATAAAAACATAAAATATATTATTATTCAAATTTTTAAACACTATTAGAATATTTATCCTTATTAGTATTTGGTAATAATATTACTAAATACCACTATTATGGCGATACACATTACTAGTAAGTTAGAAATTAGGTACTTATTAGTGGCAAGTTTTCCTCCTGTGTGTCAGGGCCTTAAGCTCAAAGCTTCTAGTTCTCAGTTACAAAACAACTTAGATAAAATGAACGTATCGCTGATAACTTCAAAGATATAATAAAATATGCGTAGCTGCAACTGTACTATATTAACAAGGACTATAAAGGCCGAAAGGTGAATAAGCCTGTAGCAGATACTAATACTGCGGTTATTTGATACGCAACTGTATTTAAACTACAGTACAATCTATTAATTGCAATGCTTGTTACAAACTTTACGGTTTTAACTTTAAAAAGCATTTGGCATTTGTTTCTATATGGCATCTGTGCTTGCGTCGCAAAATTTCATTGATGTATCCTAATCTATACTAAATTATTATTCTGTGGCTACCTTATGCTTGCAATATCTAAAATCTTAGTTTAATAAATGTTTCTCAAACTACTCGTAAAGTATGGGAGGTACCTATCTATTTACCTAATTACCGTAGTTACAAAAAACAACACAAAACATAATTATGTTCATTACAAGGCGCCCATCAAAGCCTTCGTGGGTGGACGATGCAACAAATACTCAGTATATTTCCACTTCACACCCACCTTATGTTCGATTGTGCATAATTTAATGCAACATTTGTCAGTCTTTATGTCATCATTCAACTACAATTGATGCTAGCTTCAAAACTTGTTAAGGGCGGACGCAAATTTTCGGAATTTTCAGATTCTGAAGTTGAAAGAGCCAGGGGTCTTTTTCTGTTACGAAAATGTTCGCGCAACGGTTACTATGCCGCAATGTTACTCAATGATTCCTGGGGTAGATTGACGCGGTAATTTGAATGATGAATTATTTTTGTTCTCAATCTGGCTGTATGTCCTTGGTCTATTTCTGTTGTCTTTGAAACCCATGACACATAGAATCTTAGCACAATATAGAGTAGTCTCTCCAGAGACAAAATCTTAGAGTGAATCCTACAGCGTTTTATGTTATTATTTAAATTAAATAGGTCGTTGTTATATCTCCTACGTAAGGGACTTGGAATCAATGACTCTAAGAGCATAAGTATTAATTAAACCTACTAAGAAATTGGTTTAAAAATCTCGGTTCATTCTGTTTACATCCATTAGCAAGCTCGCAATAGTAAGAATGTTGAAATAACCTATTTCATATTTGCCGTGACATTTAGAAGGTTGACACGGAAGCCAGAGAAAACCTACACAAGTGCAGAATGATTTACAGTTGCAAGTTACCTTTCTGGTTTTCATTGAGGTTTAATAGTTTAAGCAGTAGGTTTCTAGCTATACTTTTCACTGGCCTATAACTGGAAGGTAACAGCCTTCAAGAATTGTTTTTATTATTAACATAAAGTAAGATGGTTATAATATTTATACAAATCTTATCTTAAGTACACTATCATTAACTCCATCATCAATTTATAATAGAATACTTTCGCTTGTGAAAAATGTAACACGTCCACACTGCTTCCGTGAAATTAAACTTTAATTATAGACATTATTGACTTCGAAATTAGATTTACCCTTGAGTAAGTAAGTACTACTAAAACATATGTTTGCCGGTCTATGGCAACATTTGAAACTGCTTTTTGTGGTAATAAAATCATTATTACGTAGTACCATAAAGAAGCACCCACGCTGTTACCAAAACCACATTTGGGCAATATTGATTTGTGATTGGTTGGTACCATCTGTCACATCACTACATATTTTACAACTTCTAGTGATGTAATATGACCACATTTGGTAGTTCAACATTTAAAAATTCATTTGGTTACGGATACGGAATATATAGCCAAGCCATGTCTCTTTTGTTCTTAGTTTATTGTTAACTAGACGATGCCCGCGGCTCCGCCCGCGGAAAAGTCGATAAACAAAATATTGATTTCGTCCCAAGGGAACCTATAATCGGGATAAAATGTATCCTATGTCCTATACCTGGATGCAACCTATCTGTGTACCAAGTTTCAGCTTAATCCGTTCAACGGTTAGACCGTGAAGGAGGGACAAACATCCAAACATCCAAATATCCAAACATCTTTACAAACTTTCACATTTATAATATTAGTAGGATAAATTACCATTGAAACTACCTATTTTAAGTACCTACCTTTATAAATGAGATGTCTTATCAATTTTTACTTGCACTTTTCCTAAAAAATAAAATGTCATTAAATTCCAAATGCACCAGGTACCAAAGATAGGAATTAAAAATAAAATAGCATAATTAAGTTGACTTATTTTAGTTAACGAATTGTTAGAAACCATACAATGCTAGTAAAAGGTTCCATTTCCGTCTGGAGGATCCGGCATTTTATTGCTCAGTTTAAATGTCTCTTACAATGATGGACACACAACTACAGCAAAACATAGTCGCTATACAAAGGGGGCAATGTAAGTGTTTACTGCATAAACCTACTTTCTTAATGATAATGGCAGTTTCTAAATAGATGTTAACTAATTCAACAATGTTACAAATGACTAGGTAATTGCGGCCGCATGCAGCTTCCATTGTGCGCATTCTTGATTATGTGATTATAATTCGAGATTAAAGTTAAGATTTTGCTGAGACGATAATCGTTTGATTCGATTAATATGATTAATAATTCGCTTTCGCGGGTATGCTTGTTAAATATCGATTAAGGTGCCATTCACAGAAATTATTATTAATAGGATATGAAGCGCTCATGGCACAGCGGCTTTCGTGGATTCTAAATGATTGACGAAGTTAAGCAACAGATTTTTTATGTGTTTAAATAAAAAAATATGATACTTTAAATCAGAATTTATCCTATCGATGGGTGTTTCAACCTGGTTGTTAAGTTACGTTACAATCAAGACAGTCTTCGGAATAAAAAAAGCCAAAAGTGGGACGTCAGTCAACACTGGTAACCGATAACCAATAATTAATAAAGTACCTCTCGTAATTTCATCAGTTTCATAAGTTATCTACAATCTATATTGTATGTGGTAATTAGAACCAAAGCTCTGACATTTGGCCTGTAAATACCACCACGCGGTTACTGATACCTTCAATGGTTAGTTTGGTTGCGCAATTAGACTGCGATTTACGAATAGAGCGCGAATTGTTGTGTTAATAATTGTGGTGATAACTAGGCAGTTAATCTAGATCTAATAGTTTACGGTACCTTGTTAGGTCTGGCTTGACCGAGAATATATTGGACAATAAAAACTTTACGTGGCTTGTATTTTGAATAAATATGCGAAATATTTGCTAGTAGCTACCTACCTCTAAAACTCCTGACCTCTACCCAGATTGAACAATATAGGTAATATTTACATATTGTAAAGATAAATGTATAATAATAATAAATAATCATATAAAGTAGTTATATTAGGTTGGCTAGGATTTAAAAAATAAATACCAAATAACTCGTTAGGTTTGCTCAGGGCACGACTGCTTATAATATTATGCATTTATTTATCGAAACTTCCGGCCATTGACAAGATTGAAGTTATCGATGCGCCAGCAAGGCGCCAAAATCAAATGTGCATCAGTAATAAACTAATAACCATAGATAAGACAACCTGATTAAAAATATAAAGTTGTCGTTTCCGGTGACTCATTCGAATAATCTTAAGAGAGGTAGTTGGTACCTTTACCATCTTATCTTATCATTACTAAACATAAAATCAAGTTTTAATTTTGGTATTCACCAAAATCTTACATCTAAACAAACTTTTTATAGGTAATTAATAAAACTGTCCTAATAAGTACCTATATTATAAAGGAATCGCAATTAATGGCTTTCGTTAAGATCCAATCGGTATTTCAGGAAACTGCGAAAAACTTAATTAACTTGATATTAAATATTAATAATATTTCTCATTCATGATGAGGAGTGAACTTATTTAAAAAACCGAAACATTCTGTAGTGCCCATGCAAGTAGCCTACCTAATATAATTAAAATAATTCCGATATCAAGTAGTCGAAGAACAAAAAGTTGATTGATCAAGGTCGTAAATAAATTATTGATTAGTTAAAATTATGCAAAGTATATCCTATTATATTGATATAAAGAAAATTTTAATGAGGTCTACCATCGTATTCTTTGGAAAAAATTTGGAAGTATTTAATTAGACCATTAGTCTTATAAGTTTATTAGTATACACATGTAAAAAAAATAATAATTACACACACCCGTAACTTTTCGAATCCAAAATTATCCAGTTTCATGGCATAGAACTCGCTGCACATTTGCCACAATTTTTTTAAAACACTTCACAACACTAACCGCTAATTTTCCATAAACTAAAGAGTCAACATATTCAAGTTAAAAAACAAATGTCATTATAATTAAAAATAAACGTAACGTAAAAGTAAAACTAACTGGCCAGAGCTAAATATAAATTATTGAAATTTTATTCCGAAGGCTGTATCGCGTCTGACGATGACGCCGACTCGCGCCATATGAGATTATGGAACCTCGAAGGCTCTAAGCACTTTACAACGCTAAGTTCAAACTGTCTCACATCATATTAATTTCTCAAAAGAGCGAGCGGTTTCTCAAACTGGTCGGTTATTGACTTATTGAGTACAATGCCCAAATGACCGTTCTGTTTACCTAGACGTTAGCGGATTGTAAACATGGCCTAAACATGCTGTCCCGTCTCAGCACTTTCAGCGAGTAAGACTACCATAACAACAGAAGTATTGATAAAATTTTATAAGACAAAACAAACATAATAATATAATGTTAAGGTACTGATGGGTTGAGCGGAAAAAGTAGAGATAGGTACTCCCTATACCTCGTTTTTTTCGTCGTGACTTAAAAGGTAAACAATCTTGGCACAACTTTTATTTATTTTATTACTTTAAAAAAATATTTAGAAGTATACAGAAATTTATTTTAACATTAAATTATTGTTTATTCTATAGTTTTTTTAAATTTGTGTGTCTCATTTTTAAATCGATAATTACAATAAAAAGACACTGTAAGATTGTTTACCTTTTAAATCACGACGAAAAAAACGAGGTATAGATATAAATTAGCAACCTGTGTAATTTGAGGGTGAAACAAACTTATCTAATTCAGTTTTAAAATACCGGTTAGAAAAACTGAGTACGTACAAAATATGTATATCTGCCTCGGTTTGGAATCGAACCTGCTACTTACTGAACTGATCTAGACAGATAGATCTACTCTAAAATCAGTAGAATTTCGATCGTACAATTTTAATACACAAAATCGATTTTGTGTACAGAGGCATTAGTGCATAATGTCTTTCGCGGAATCACCCATAGTGTATACAAGATAGATGACTATCATTGTCCTCAGTCATGCCACGAATCGCTCTAAATCGAATACCATCACCTAAGTACCCAGTATACACCACACCACCATAAGTATGTGCTCACATCATTATTCAGCTTGCAATTCAATACAGCTACATAGGCCACAAAAACTATATTCAATTATAATTCACAAGGACATTGTGCTTTTACTAAAACGTAATAAGGTGTAAGTTTGAACGCAAAATTATTTCACGCATGCAGATGTTATTGTGTGTCAGTTAACAGACAATGGACATTCTATCCTTTGCGGTACTAGAGATACCATTTACGTACAAACGGTCAGTTGGTCTCTATTACGACGCAAAAAGGTATATATTTCCATGAAACACTCGCTGATTTTCCGAATTATGATGCCAAGCTCATGTTGCTGAGTGTCGACACGAATACTGAATATCTAGGTATTTGTTTCAAAAGCTCATGGCTACCTGTCGAATGTGGGAGGAGATATAACTATGGAATTAATCTATCTATATACCATTGTGCAATATTCTCCACTTAGTCATTAGTTATAATCTCGTTAACATTAATAACACGGCGAGAATAATTCGTAATACTCATCTCTAGCAAGAACTGCAATCATAATGTGAAACTTAGGCATCATCCAACTCTTTATTTTAAGAACTTCTATTATGTACTAAAACTCAGATATACAAGACACACTACCACAGAAAAGGGCAAGTGGTTTTTAAATTAAATTTAATTGAATTATTTCAAAGTGAACATTATAAACACTATTGTCTAATTGTAATAAATGCACCATCTTGTTTTTTTAGTTGTGATAATTTATTCTTATATGATACAGTAAAATAAAAGAATGTTAAATGTAAACAAATTTATTTCCTTGTACAAAGTTACTGTACAATAAACCAAAGAAAGTACAATTGTACAAATTGAAACATCCTATTACAGAATCATGTTATTGTAAAGTATTAAATCTGGACACTTGTACAAGCCTTATACATTATAATCTATTTCCGATTCCACAAGAAAAGATTTAAAATAATATTAAACATTTAACAGGTTGTGTTGAAGTGTAACTTACTTAGTAAAAGGATTAAATAGTAAGGCACTTATTTACATCAAACATTAATAGGTATTACATTATACCTAAAAGATAAGCACAGTTACATATTTTAAAATACTTCGAGGTTCTTTGTATCTTCTTCCGCTGGTTTTATTGGATAGCCATGCAACGTTGATAGGTTTGTTCCCTTAAAATCCAACACCTCATCTGGATTTTCTCGTAATTGTTTAATAATATCCTGTTTTTCAAATCTTATTTCATTTAAATATTGTTGTCGTAATAAGTAAACTTTATCAATCACCATTCTCCTGTAACTTTTATTGATGTTCGTATCCTTTAATATATTTTCGAGTTCTTGGAAGTCATCAGGTAATTTTGTCATATCATCATACTCTATTTGTACAGAAGGCTTTTGTGGTTGTACGTCATTGTAACTCTTTTTTGTCCTTTTTAAGCAAATGTGATTGTCTGCACAATCTTTCTCTATCCGTTGGCCATTTTCATCAAAAACAATCTTCTTTTTTTGAGAACAGTTACAATAATCACAACTTGGCTCATCACTAGTTGTATCACTATGTTGTTCACCAAATTCATCATTCAAATTCAACAAATGCCCATATTTTGACTCAATTTTCTGTAACACAGCTTTGCACTTTTTATAAACAGTTTTTAACTCTTCCAAGTCACTCTCGCTTATATCTGTAGGTTCAGAAACTGTGGACAACTGTGTTTGTGATTCATTCTTCCTTTTCTGGTTTTTTCTTTTCACTATATTAGACTTAACTACTGTACAAGTATCACTGGTCAATGAAACTCTGTCTTCGTTCTCAGGTAGTAACTCTCGAACGTGATTCTTAACGACAACGTACTTTTTAGTTCGTTTTGATAGGGATGTTTCCATTGGAGCGTCGTCTTCGATTTGTACAACCATCGCAGAAATTATGTTTAATTAAAATAACTACAGGTAGATATAACTAATTTGAATGTCTGATAACATATATAATTTACATTGTCGTTAAATCTCAAACAAAAGACTTAATATCGAATTCGTTTACGCAAATTCTAATCAATGTTGTTACACAAACAAAAATATAGCACAAAATGTCAAGCTGTCAATATAACACGTGTTTGGTTGAGGTTAAAATATGACAGTTCTCAACAGTGTTGCAATATTAGTGGTACCATTCACATTTTTGCAACTATATTACTCTGCGACATAGTGTTGACTTGTAACATCGTAAAGAAAGACACTTTTCAATTTAGTTTTCATTCGTTTTAATCGCAAACAATATGGCCGCACAAGGCACAAACGCGCGGGCAGAGGGCCGCGTCGCGTCGGTCGGTCGAACAACTCGCGTCGACGCGCATCAGTCGGCAGTATAGTATAAGAGAGAATTCTACTCTGTGACGCGCTGCGGTAGTGAGCGCGACAAACTTCACGCGTGACGTAATGAATTCTAGCCACAGAGCAATTTAGTGTCAGAGCCTCTAAGAAAAACATTCTACATTTTTTCATTGTATTACGAAATTGAATACACAATAATTTTTCCTTACTTCCTTATCGTATTAAATTTTTAAATTTGCCTATGTAAACGTTGAACTCAAAATATACACTGGCTATCATCCGAAATACAAAATTAACAAAAAAATAATATAACTTGGGGTAAAACTGGTAATAACTGTAAACACTGAATTGAAGACTACCACATAAATACTAAAATATTTATTCCTATTCTTTGCATTTTTTCTTTTTCTTCTTTTTAGGTAATATATCTGACTCAGCATTATTTTGTGAAACATCTTGAACATTTTGATCATTTTTCCTTTTAGATTTTTTCTTTTTTACAACACTGGATGAGAGAGAGTTATCTTCACAGGCTTCATTATTTTCACAGCTTACGTCTATGTTATTCTGTTCATCAATTACATGATTTATTTGTGTATCTGAAGAAAAGTCGTAATTTGAATTTTTCTTTGATTTTTTCTTACTTTTAAAGACCTGTTCCATGTCATTTTGTATGACAGTTCCATGATCACATGTGGTAACAGGTAATGATTCCTCAGAATTGTTCTGTGAATGTTTATCTTTATTTTTCGATTTCTTTTTTTTTATTTTCTCTTCTGTACACTCTATAATCTCACATGACTCTACCTTACTATCTTTCTCTTCAATTTTGTTCTTTGACTTCTTTTTCTTAGTTTTTCCATTAATATACTTTTGACTTTCATTTATACTGCATTGATGTTCAGAAATATCATTTGAATTAACACTGTCATTTCCAAAGGTATCAAATACTTTAGATTTCTTTTTCTTATTTTTTACTTTTTCTGTATCACATGCATTATTACCTTTATTTTCTTGATCACCGCTGATTTCATTAGAAGATTCAGTTGTATCATTATCTTGTGCAAACCCACAAAAGCCATAAATAGGTACAGTCGGCAGCAAATAGATAGCGACATATAAGGC
>LGAG01001178.1:237016-276431 GCA_001278395.1 Lerema accius | reverse complement strand
ATCTACATCATTTTCATTAACAGGTAGCATTTTAGAGTTACTTTTTGACTTAAACTCAGCCAGTTTATTTTTGAAATAATCTTCCATGCTTCCCTTTTCAGTAAATATCTGTTCTGTTGTTTTTATATCTTCTTTTAAAGGCACTGGGATTTCTTCAGTATTTTTAAAACTCTTTTTACCAAATATATTGGCCAAATCCTTCTCACTGTATCGGGAGATATCCTTACCTCGGGTGAATTTGTGATAATGTATTCTAGCTTTACTTTTTTTAGATTTATCTTCTAATGATACTCCACTATGAATAGTTTCTGGGGTATCGCTAGCTGTAAATAAAAATTTTAATTGAATTTAAGATATTTATTTTAACTACACATATTTGCAGACTAGAGGTAATAAAGTAACATTTACTGTCATAGCATTTTCTGGCTAACTATCATTATGTAATATTATTTTAAATATTTCGTATTTTAAGAATTGACTTCTTTATCTACATAATAATTAATAAATTGATTTAACAAAATGTTAACTCCATTGAGAAGATTAACCTAACAAAAAATACATACCATTTGATAAATTGGCAAGGAGGGCATTAAAGTCGTCTTCGTGTTTTGTCCACTGGTCATTTTTGTCCTCAAACCCTAGACCTCTGTCATCATTTTTATACCGGGCGATAACATGTTCAGTAATTCCATTTTCATTCGCACCTAACCCCTTTCCGGATTTCCATCCCATTTTTTCCAACATTCGTTGCCCGAATTTAGTACTGTCGTTACTCCAAGCATTGTTCTTAGCTCGTAAATTAATAACTTTCTGTTTACGACGAGGTTCTGCCAACATAGCCATGGCAATAGTTATAATAAGTTATCAAAACACCCTAAAATATTCTATACTTCACGTGTCTCCATAGCACGCACACGCTTTAGATAAACGTCACTCATTTACACAACATGACATACGAAACAAAATGGATGTTCAGCTAACTTCACTACGTTCAATGATACGAGCGCGACCTTCACACAAATCAGGCTTACCAACACGACGCAATTCAACATGAACTTGTGTCAAGAACATTACGACGCTCTCATTGGACCAGTTTTCGTCGCATAACGTTGCCAGCACTGCTGAAAATGATTGCAATTCAACGAATCGTAGCAAACTATACTATAGAGTAGGAACTGGTGGTACACACTTATCAATTTGAAGTGTGCGTTATGAGTGTGGTTATGAGCGAGACTTCGATGTTTCTGAAGTATAAGTGTGCGCCATTCAAGAAAGTTTATCTAAAAAAATTACACAATAAAATTAAACATCTTACGGGCGATGTTTGTCGTCGTCTGATGCTGCGGCAATTTAAAAACATTCAAAATATTGAAATTATGGCTACCTATTCATTATGGTCATCGCAACCCATAAATTAATGTCCCAATGCTGGGTTCGGGTCTCGTCTCACAGTGTGAGGGGTGACTAATTTTATTACCTTTGGTTAATTACTGGACTACGTAATAATTAATAATTTTACGAAATCATACACAAAACTGCAATGAGCAATAACACTGTTTAATGTATGTAGGGGCGTATAATTTTACTAAATACCTATAGTAAGACTATAGGTACGTTGTTCTGGTTCTGGTTGAATGATATTTAATCATGATGTGCTATTGTACGCAGTTACGCAGCCATGTCTGGCTACGCCCACAATAAATGTACGAATTCCTATCATCCTGTAGTGATTGTAATTTGATTCATAATTGATAATATCGTAAATATCAAATGATCCTTGGTTTTATACGAAATTTTATATCAGCCTTTAAATTCCTGCACACTATATTGTGTCATAAAGTATTTAGGTATAATAATTAATAAATTATTTCTATATTTCACCCAAATCTAGCCAAGCGTTCGTTTGTTAACGGCAAACAACATTACGATAAATTGGGCGGATTTGCAGATTGTCATGATGTTAACGACGTGAATTTGCCGGCGATAATTATGGCATTAATTCTTAGCCTTAAGCTTAAAAAGGAATAACTTTATGAATGGCATTAGGACCTAGGTACTCACAATCTGAAAGGGTAAGGTTTTAAATGATAAACTTAATAAGCAAGTTAATTGTTCAAGTCGTAAGCAAGCCTGAGATTCATTCAAATTGAACAGGTGCGACCGAGACCGGTTGTGATGAAAGTAAAAGTTATATTTCAATTTTTCGAAGGAAATTATATTATGTAAAATCAACAAACTTTCCACTCCGTAGTGTTGATTGGGTTATTTGACTTATTTGCTACTACCATATATGTATAAACAACTTGAAGAGAATAATAATGGTTGTCAGTTTTCACTGTTAAATTACAGTAGAAGATAAGGATGAAAGTGAACTTTATCCATCTTTTTGTCATACTTATATATTTAATTGTGTTATGTTGGCATTGTCGTAGAATAACTTTAAGGACGATTGTAATTTTTCGCCCTTGTCGGTAATGACTTTTAGTGTTAATAACGTCCGTATTAAACGGCAATGGCCACCATTTACCATTAATGGACCTATAATAATCTTTCGGCCACATAATCCAGACTTCCTACTAATAGTAGGTATCTATAAATGTGAAAGTTTGTGAAGATGTTCGGATGTTTCTAAGTCCTTCAAGCTCTAACCATTAAAGGGATTAAGCTGAAACTTGGCACACTAATATAGTTCGCATCCAGAAATAGGGCATATTTTATGATAGATTTTTATCCCGATTGCAGGTTCCTTTGGGATGAATCCATTTTTTTTTAACTACTTTTCGCAGGCAAAGCCGCGGGCGGGCGTCGTCTAGTATGTAATAATCCAGGCTTAAGTTAGTATCTACTAATTGGCTAGCAGTGCCAGACTCGTATAAAGGGACCTGAAATTGGCCTGCGGGCACTGCGCCTATTAAAACCGCAGAGGGTGCATTTGTATAGGTGTGCGAGACACCACGCTGCATGGGACATAGGATTTCATATTCCGTTGTTTACTTCCATCATTACTTCGAACTGTTTACGTACTTTCACATTTATTATCATAATAAAATTAAAAAAAAATATGTCTATGGCACTCTTATAATCGAGACAAAAATGACACCCCGTATGTTGAAATCCGTTAAACCATTTATTCTGTAGAGCGTGCCAAAAATGGACATACATTACATACATACTACGCTCGAAAAACATTACCCTCTTAACGCCTTGGGGAAAAGGTCACACCAAATCTTACACTTCTCGTACTCCGAACATTCACGCTCCATCGCTTAACAACTAAAACCGATTATAAGCTCAACTTTCTCAAACCATAATACCCAGCTATTACCATTTCTCCAACTTAAAATTCAACGCTTATAAATCAGTTTACGGTAACCGTAGTACCGAGTATGTACCTTGAACCCAAATGAATAATTGGTAAAGATTAAAGTATGTAATAAGCGAGATTTAAGTTCACTGACATGACCTAATCAATTAATGGATTTTGGTTAGCCTACAGCTTAGTTTACTATGTAAATGTTCGTACAAAACAAATTACATTATGTATTAATAACATCTATCTATTATACGAGTAAGTCCAAAGAGGCAAGGCTTCTGTCCTCGATGTTGCTCGTCATTAAATAGAATTGTAATAATTATTAGTTTATTAGTTGATGTAAATATTTTTGGTTTAATTACGGGAGTGGCATGGTCACCCAGTGATAAAACTCCTTTTTAATAAAGATTAAAAAAAAAGTTTTTAGTTGACTAAAGCTACGAGCAAGACGATTTGACAACCCATATGGCTCAATGGTTACTATGTCGAAACGTTCAATGGGATGGGAACTGGGTTCGATTTCCAGAAAATAAATTTCTTAATTCTACCTATATTATACTTCATTTAGCTAGAGCAGTAGTTCCCAACCTTTTCAATATCGTTGCCCCTGTTATCTCTAAGAAAAACAGATTTTACTCTGTCATTAAAATGTTATCAACACAAACAATATACCTAAGTTACTTTTTTCTGTATTTATTTTCGATCCTAAAAATTAAGTTCTTCGTTACCCCCATAAAAAAGGTAATTTACCCCCGCGAGGTAATTACCCCCAGCTTAGGAACCACGGAGTAAGAGGTATTCTATTTTAATTATAATTCTATTTTAATAATACCTGCCTGTATGCAGACCAATTTCATTTCCTCATGTATGTGTGTGTGAATTATTCCTGAAACCCACTCAGGAAGCGTAAGTACCATCGACCTAATTAAGCAGGTATATTTAGAGTTTGTCCAACTCCTTACATTTCAGGAATCAACAGCTGTTACCTACACATTTGCAGTTATGAATTTGCGAGAACTACAGTGAATATACCTCGTTTTTTTCGTGGTGATTTAAAAAGTAAACAATCTTACAGTGTCTTTTTATTGTAATTATCGATTTAAAAATAAGACAGACACAAATTAAAAAAATATTAAAAATAAACAATAATTTAATGTTAAAATAAATTTCCATATATGTACTTTTAAATATTTTTTTAAATTAATGAAAAAAATAAAAGTAGTGTCAAGATTGTTTACTTTTTAAATCAGGACGAAAAGAACGAGGTATAATAATGTGTTGATGAGGTATCTTTGCCATAAGTAACTCTCTGTAATAGTTACCCGACTGCCCTCTGTAATGTTTATCGAGTGTAATAATTATATTGTAGGTATGTATGTCCATTTTTTGCACGCTGTACAGTTCAAATATCTTGACGAATTTGTATTTTAACATAATGAGCAGTCATTGGATTCGTTAAAAAACATTTTAATAACTTTATATTTGTACCTGTACTTTTAACTTTGTAGGTATGGACGTCTGCTAAAGCTGTTATTTACTAACAAGAAAATTGCTATCGAATCGTCGTTAAAACAACATTTATTCAAATTAATAAGCACAGGAACGGAAGTTGTTCGTGGGAACTCTGAGCGGTCAACATACTATGATTATTCAATGGTAGTGGTAGTCAATGATTCATTCTTTTACAGGACAATATAAATGTGTGTTTAGGGACTTTCTTTTTATAACTATTAGCTAAACTTGGTCTGACTTTGTTATGGATACAAATTACAATACTCATTTGGAACTGTAAACTCCAATTTTAATCCCGTAGAAGATGAATACAGTTAACTCCCTTTTTACGTCACAAAATTTTTTTTAGTAAAAGGGACGCTTGCACAAAGTTACATGCTTTTCGGACTGCAGATTAATTATTGTATTTTCGTCTGTTGTTTGCCTAGATGTAGTAAAAAAAAAGTTAATATTTCGCCGTTCAATAGGTACAGACATGAGAAAGACAACAGTCCATAATTAAAGAAGTTAACGGTGTATCTCGGAGGCTGAACGCTTAAGGCCCGAGGCCAAGAAAAAGAAAAGAAAAAGGTAAATTATTGGCAACCCAACCGCTTTACCGTCGACAGCTGCGAATTGGCGCGAAACAGGTTTTGGCGGGAACAGTGACGTCACCTGACATGTGCCTCCTTCGATTTCGGGCGTTCTAGAGCAAAAAATGAGCCTCTTTCATTTCGGCGATCCATTCGATTTTACGGCTCCTTATTGTGATGTTACAGCTTTGTCTGCCCGTATTTTATTGACCTGACAGGTGATCTTGCCGCTTTTGAAATAGAAATCAGAAAGAACACTTACTGTTACTGTCAGTGCTTAGTGAATTGTGATGTGAATAGGTATTCCACAGGTGTGTACTAACACTATTAAGGATAAAACAACACAGTGAAATTATACGATATACACATAGGTATTGTTATCTCTTTTACTAGCTTAAATCTGAGTAGGTATACTCTGGTATAAGCTTCTTTTCTACCATCCATGCTAGGAGGTCCAATGGATGACGTAATCCATTTGTATCTAAAAAGTAATTTCTATCTTCTTTAGATCACCGAATCACCAGTTCGGATAGAGTGCCACATTATTTTTAACATGTTCAAAGGGAAAATCCTTCTGGAACTTTTGTTCCTTAATGCATTCAGTTATTAGTTTTTTTGGAATATGTTGAAAAACTACTTAGCCAGTTTCTAAGAACTATGTCAGTAATCTTAGATCGCCTAGGGATTTCATCACAGCGGATTCGATCACGTAGAGAAATACCGAGCGTAACTACCTCATTAACACTACATAATTACGTTTCAGGTACGTACTTACCTACTTTATTAGAAAATTACCTACTTGGCGACCATCGGGTACATTTATAAGTACTTGACGACGTATTCAATAGAAGCCAGCTGGAAAAATAGGAAGAACTGTCAAATAGACATTGACAATTACGGCAATAGGGCGCCATATTGAAATCCTACCGCACAATCAAGGAAGATTTTACCGCGTAAACAAAGAAAAATCTAAATTGACAACCAACTTACGTGTGCAATACATAAGTATTATGTGTACGTGTTTGTATAGCTCCTTTAACTTTATTTTCTGGTATATTCACAGGCTACAGAACTATAATTTTGACCCTAACATAACTATGATCCAGTGTCTCGACAAAAAAAAGTTAATATGCCTAATAAAGATAACTGAATTATATGATACATGCAAGATATTACGGAACTAGGCACTAAACCAGGTAATACGATGGTCACGCACAGTTAACGCCTGGTTAATTGCTCTCTGTAATGAATTTAATAATCTAAACTATCTCAAGCAAATCTTAAGTCAGTTAGTGGGTAACCTTCATATTTTAACCATCATTAACGCTATTGTTTAACGTGAGAAAGTTTTTTAATTCCTATTAATACGGTTAGTTTTAGAAAAACTTTGCTGGTACCTACTGGTTCTATAGACGCACTTACACATTATTTAAGACTCAATTTTAACTCTAATAAATTCTTTAAGATCATGCTTGTTTATGTATATTTTGTAAACATTGATTCACTTTGAATTTGGTAATCAGTAGCACAGGTAAAAAAGGTTGTTATTACTACTCGTACGAACTAAAATACAGAAAAAAAAGAATAATCTATCTCCAAATTCGTACTGTTCATCAGTGTAATCTTATCAGTAACTTTAAGCAAACAAAGGAGAGGTCAATTGAGCGCAAAGTTACTGAATAGTTATTTACTTGAAAGTAGTTTAGGTACCGGCTAGCTATCGGAATTCCACGATTTTCTCCGAGCAATATCCTTAAGTAACGTGATACTTCTGTGTATTGCATTCATGTGCATATTTTGTAATATGAGTTCATAGCGCTTACTAGCTAACCACAGAAACATCTCAATTGAAACAGATAATAATAAGCTTTCAAGATACTTCAGTTCCACAATTTAGTAGTGAACTACTTGGTTTGATAACAAATAAGTCACTCGACTTATAAAGCTTATGTCTCAGAATAATAGCGTAAAATAGATCAAATAATTGGGAAGTCATTGCACTTATTCATAGTGAGGCATGCAGCAAACGTGTTTTCTCCGATACCTACGAAGCGAGCGCTTACCTGAGAATCACTCCGGACGTGGTTCAAATTATTCACCACTAATCCGTTGTCTGAGCCCATTGGATCCATTCTGCCAGATCATCATCCACTCAACGTCACAGATTATTTCCACCACCGAACAGTCACACCGGAACTTCCAAATGTCTTATGTCACCGGCACAAACTTCAGTCACCAACAAAACAACTGGACACAAAAAAACTCACAACCACAGCACTGGCGCTCGACCACGGGGGTGAAGCTTCACTGACTTACTTAAAACTAGTTAAACCACCGCACCTTAAACCGATAAACCTCGGTAATATCATAACGATATGAACCACAAAAGATTCTCGTACGAGCAAAACAGATTGTGCGTTCCGCGTTTCGTTCCGAACAACGTCTGGCCGATCCTAAGGACGCCAGGCAGCGAAAAGTTAACCGTGCGTGATTTCTGGGCACTTTCAAAACCAAATGGTCATATAAGCTATCAATCTTTGCATACCAGAGTGGTGCGATGAAATGGAGATTCTCGCGGAGGCACGACCGCGGCGCGAGTGAAAGGGACAGCCTTCTGAGCAGGTACTCCGTCCCGAAGTGGGCGAACAGTATCTACAGGTTTTGCTCTCCCACTACAAGAAGGCACGACACGGACTCGGAGGCTCGGAGCTTGAAAGTTAACTTATAGTTGAAAAACAAGCGCTTTGGCCGACACTACGCACCGGTCATTCACTATATCAAAACATCTCCGAATTTTTTACTGTTGTTGTTTTCATCTAATCTAAAAGGCTTGTCTATTAGACCTTATGACAAAAAATTTTTGATGTATGTTTTATTTATTAATTATACTACAGTCTAAAGTAATAAAACGATAATTTCAAATATTATTCAAGTCAAACTTTGTTACCAAACGTCAGAACTAGTGGAGTAGCGAATCGATTAAAATAATTCAGAGAATCAACAAATCGAACCGGTCCCAATGCATCCCTGGTGAAGGCCGCGGGAGTTAACCTCTGCTCGGGACAATCCTGCGCAGGGACGAACGAACACATGGACCTAGTGGATACACACAGAGACACACACACAACCACATGAAAGCCGAGGATGGGACGCACACAAGCAACGTAGGATCTTACCTGGCTAGCGCTGCAATGTAATTGGCATTTTTTGTAGGATACCACTTTTATAAATACAATGTGCAAAGCACACCTAGCTAGGCAGTGGTCATTCGACTCGCGGCGAAGGTTAGTGAGGGGATAAATGATGAAATCATTGAAATATTACACCGTATATCTCGGGTGAAGCGTATGCATCATTTAAAAGGAATGTTTCGGTGATCTGTACCGTACTGTTGCGACGAATTATTCACATTCTTTGAGGACAATCTTTATTTTCTATGTAATAAATGTTATATGTTATAAATTATCATTGGTCAGTTTGGCTACAGATAGTTTAGGATACATTATATCCTTGCTATTTCTTAAATCTATTCATGAAAGAGACTCAATTCTACAATTGTAACTATAAAAAATGAAACGTAGTTAAATAAAAGTTTATGGCTGGATTTAGTAACAAACGTCCAAACTTAAAAAGAAAATGAATTGTCACTACAAGTCAAATTGTCAGCAACGGCAACTATCACCCCAAAAGCAAACAGCAAAAATGTAAACGAAATTCGGCCATCAATTCAACAATATCCAGCCTCAGTTCAACCAATCCTAAAAGATGACATGAACAGACAGCAAATGGTCTTTATAATCACGACATCAGCAATCTTCTCATGCATAGCAACAGTTATCGAGAACCACGCGAGACGCCGACGTCCGTGATGGTATGATGGTGTGATCTCCGAGGTTGGAATAAACCATTTAAGATTTCTGATAGCAATATCTACAAGTTAAATGTAGATTCATACTGTACATTATCAAGATGACTTGTACGACTTTGGTTTTGGAATTTTTAAATGAAAATAATGGTAAGTTGAATGAATTTAAGATAAGGAAAAAGTACCTGATTTTTGTCGAATTTCATTTCTGAAGGTCGTTTCTTAGATGAAAGACCATAATTGTGATGATAAATATGGCGCAATGGTCCAGGGTTCGAGACCTAGCGATGCGGAAATTCGAATCTGTTTTCGCCTTGAGTGTATTCCTATATTTCTTTGTTGTCCACGACACCCACGATACATTGTTGTGTGAGCGGGTTTTATCGACTTTATTTGCGTAAATAACCTTACAAATACAATATTTAATGATTCCATAATTTTTACGTAACGTCTGTTTCAGATACATATCAATAAGGTCCTTAGAAATTGTCGGAAACAAGCATAGGAGAACTGGGAGCAAAATTACAGTTACCAAAATGGATAAGGGCCTAAAACCAACACGCCTATGGTACTTGACTGGAAGAAAACACATCAGAGATTGGCTTCATCTACGTCATACAGCAATAAAAGGCCATTATGATATACAAAGAAATAAATGGGAAATATTCAAGTTAAATGCGATACTGTTCGGACTTACGACGGGGTTCTGTTACGCATTTGGTTTAATTGGTCCACAAAAATATTCACCTCTCGTTAAAAAACCTCCCCCCGACAATTGTCCTAAGAAGAAATGTGATTCGAAAGAAAAATATAACCCTTGTAACCCTGATAAATAGTAATAAAATAGTGTATAAGATTCATTAAATTCAAATTAATGCTATAAATTAAAAAGTAACATCAAATTATTGTTTTATTGTAAAGAATTAAACAAGATAATATAATTATACATTTATATTGTGGTACTTTATTTCTGAGTGAAACAACTCGCAAAAGACCTTACGAATAATTTTGCTACGAAATTCTTCAAATCGGGTAGTAATATGCTACAATACAGAAAAGCTAAATGTTGAATAGGAAATAAGAGAAGTGTTTATAACACTCAATATACAGGAGAAAGTAGAATTCAGTCTTTCATTAATCTGATGAACTTCCTGAATCCTGCTAATCTGAAGCCCCCAATTGTAAGTGGTTACCATCACCTATCCCTTATCAAGTGTGTGACAAACAAATATATAAATTCTACAGCTTTTAACCAAATAGATGTTTCTTCTCATTAATAAACCTTTAGGAAATAGTGAAACCTAAAAAAAAAGGTTCTAAGTACATCGATTGATTAAAAAATTATATGAGTAAATGGTATTGAATTTGAATAAGAGCATCTAAAGTAAATTGCAGATGGATGAAAATTAAAGGTGAATTGAGCGATCTACAAGGGTTAGCTAATAGGTTGAACATCATTACCTACGAAGCCCTAAAAAAAGGTTAATGTAAATCTAGTGTGATTTTAGTAGTCATGGCTCCCTAGTTTAATTAAAAACGATATCGAATTTTCACAATATAATATCTATTTTTTTGTATTATGGACGTGTTAAAGGCTGTATTAATTGCAGTTGCGGTAGTCATAGCGTATCATTACTACACTCAAAGATAACCAGTCCATGACAGTTTAGACCTTCAGACGTAAATTCTGTATTTTTTATCCTGCAAAATAATCATTTAGTTTATCTACGTACCCCTGTCAAATGTGAAAGATGAGTAGGATGAGTCGAATTTGAATTAAAATGTTAGATTTTTTAATCATTAGCTAGTTTTCGTAATAGATTATGAAGATTTTGAGCAACCAAGAGCCACTGTTATGGTTCTAACAACGGAAGGTAGCTGAAATGGACAGAAAAGAGCAACTGAAGCTTTTGTTCGTTGTGGCATCGATGGCATCGGCTTTTGGGTATTCCTATGGCATGTTTACACTGCCCTCTTTCACGTTTCGAGGTAAAAGGCAAGAGAATATTGTGAGCAAAGCAAGAGACAACAGAAATGATGGAGGGACGCTTTCGAGTCCGAAAACTGATCAAATTTTAAACGTTTTGGAGAGTGATTGATGTGTTGTGCTAAGAATTTACTTTTTATTCGATTGTATTTGTATTGTTAATTGAAAGTATATTTAATTTTATACATAATTGTGTTATTGGAGTGACGGAGACTACGTTGTTATAATGGAAGGAAGATAGGCAATAGGATCCTTATAATATTAATTATCTTAAGAACTTCAGTATGGGTACAGGTAAATCTTACTTTACCTATTTAGTTGTTGCAATGTTATTATAGTTATATTTAGACTGTCTATTAAACTCCATATAATTTATTTTTACTTATTCATATCCTTAAATTATAATGATAGTCAACAAGTATAGCATTTAAATTATGTACCTGCTTATGGCACAGTACTTAGTACAAAACAGTATTAAGTACCTACCCAATTAATAAATTATCTTCTGAGTTTGAATCTAATTTTTAATCGTAATGCTAATATTTTTAAAGTGCTTGTAATTCTGTCTGTTACCTTTCAACTCCTAAACTACTGGACCGATTTCATAAAATTTTGAAAATTAATGGGTAGTTATTTAAACTAGGGAAGAGACAAAATAATATTTTATTCCTATTGTATGTTGCTCTGGGATGATTTTGAGTTTTATTTATATGTTTGAGCACCTGATGAACAATGCCACTACACCGCACAGTAATTTTGCTATACATTTTTCAAAACAAAGCGAAGAAACTAAAAATAAATATAATTAACTATCAAAAGTCTTCTAACAGATACCCACATTGAATAAACCTAGGAATTAATTATTAAATTTAATACCCTAGGCCAGACCAAAAGATATAAAGACTCTTCAGAATAAAAAGTGAGGTCAATTTCTTTTTTTTTGTACGACCTGACATATTTTACCGAGCATTATCTGCTGAGCAATGTATCGAGAACTGTTATCATTTGTTATTAAAGTTGTTTTTTTCAACTACGCTGTATTTTCCGAAGACTAAATCTATATTTTTTTGGTCTGTGTATCCAAGGTGTAACAATAAATTGCAGATCCTTTATTAATTACAATATCAAGCTACTTTACTTTGAAATATCAAAAAAAAATTATACGATAGTAATATCCACACAACATTTAATTACATTCAAAATACACAGGCAAAAGAACGAACTTCTGGCAGGTTTTTACTTTTTACCTTAAACTTAACTAATATAAAATCTAAAAGAAGCTCAAAGTAAAAAGTTATATAAAATAGTGTTTTCCTTCGGCACGATGAACGCTAATAATACAGACATATTAGTAGCAGAGTCTGTTTATATATAATGACGTTCATATGAGGTCCGTAGATATATGACAGTAAAATCTTCTTCCAACTTTTGTTTTTTTTTTAATTGACCAAGTGACAGAAATCTGACAGAACTAAAAACATCGCGTGGAGTAACCTCGAGCAAATAAAAAAAATCCACAAAAACATGAGATTTAGTTTGTACAGCACAGAAAGGAACAATGAAAACTAAGAAATTACTGTTTGATGTGTTTGTGTTCTCAACTTCTTTTTATATCTCATACAATCTCATGTCTATTTTTATAGAGAAATATAGAGTTAAACGCGTCGACGCTAATTCATCTAAATAAATGTAAGTTACTATCATTTTTGACTCGTCACTCTATTATCACAGCCAATTCGTGTATATCTCGTAACCTACCAATATTAAATTATGTCGCGTCAGTTATAGGGGGCGTAATATTGGCCATCAAATTCAGATAATAGTTAAACGCAATGTAAGGGAAATCTAGAACTTATAAAATACCAGTTAGTTACTTTATAATACACTAAAAGTCGCCGGCGGCTCCGCCCGCGTAATTTTCCCGTTTTCGCAATGTCTTTTATAGCTGCTCCTCTCCTATTTACCTTAGCATGATGTTATATAGCCTATATGTTTCCTCGATAAATGGACTATCTTACACTAAAATAATTTTTCAAATCGATCCAGTAGTTCCTGAGATTGGCGCGTTCAAACAAACACACAAACCAAAAAAACAAACTCTACAGCTTTATAATATTAGTAAAGATTACTCACCCGCTTTCGTTTTTTTCTTCCAGGAAAAGTATTGAGAGGTTGTGGTGGGGGCGGTATGTGATAGAAATACGGCGGTGTGAACATCAGGTCTTCGACGGTGACTCCTGACGGCATGAGAGACGCTCTCGAAGGCGCCAAGGACCGCACAGTCCCGTACAAACTTCTGTTACGACCCTTATTTGTATACATAATTACACGAACCGAACACAAGCTAAACCCTTGACCATATTCACAAAAAAAGTTTCACTCGAAAGCGCGGGAAATTTAAACACAGAATAGCGAGTAATGTCACACGCGAATAGTCGTGATTGTAAGTAGAACTTATTTTTAAATAAAAAAATAAGCTACTGGAATATGTTTTAATTTATTTTTAAATAACGAGGTTTCTAAACGATAATATTTTTGAATAAATATTTAGATCTTTAGTACCTCGCCGTGTACCAGTTGTGCGGAACATTTGGTATGCGTGTGGACGACGGACAGACTGATCACAATGTGAGAAGCGGTTAATAGGAGACAATAATGCACGTTAAAAATTAATTATCATACTTTATCTGCTTTTTCCAATAGGCTACGTGGAGCATAACGTATCGACATTGGTATCTATTTGAAAATGAGAGAGAACATTCGCTCACGCATTGCTACGCGCCGACATGCATCGACAATTTTAAAAAGTTTGTCGTCGTTCGTCACTGCATGTTGTTAGTTTAAGAAACAAGTACAATACATTTAAGAATCTTGACTACTGTTTTCAAGATCAAAAGTCTAGTTATTGTATTCGTAAGGAACTTTTGATTTGCAAGCATTCAACCTTTTCCCCAGACTTTGAGGGTAGGCCGCAATATGCTCCCTATTTTGATTTTGCAGGTGCTTATCTCAAAATATTGCAAGAAGAATTTCTTTGATTTCGGCCAAAAAGTAGACTGGTCATAAACGGTAGTATTTTCGTAAAATATGAACTTGATTGAAGCGATATAAAAAGCTTAATTAACGGGTAACTAACCTACCTACTTAACACCTATAGAAAAAAATAGGAAAATGTAAAATTGGGAAAGACGTTAAATTATAATTCTTTTAAATATTTTGAGATACGTAATAATTATAACAATAGCAGAACTAAATAAAACTCAGGTTTTGACTCAAAACGAAGTAAAGCAGTTCTGCTAAATAGCCTAACGCCATCTACTGACAAGTTGATACAACTCACCCGGTTCACAGCTAACATAGTGAACGCAACCAAAGAGATACTCTGCGGAAAGCTTACCATAGCTACAATAAGTTCAAGTAACCGCTACGAGATGGCACCACAACTCCCAACTAAACCTACTTGATATACTGTGGTCAAATAACAAAGCCATCAAATTCAAACTACATCCGTCAAAGATGGTTAAATTATGGTAATTTGATTTTATAAAATGATTCGGCTAAGTTTTATAGCCATTGGGCTTAAAAAAGTCATAGTCAAGAAATTATTATTAGCACCATGGTAGCAGGGAATTTCGCAAAAGCTTGTTTCGCATTCGTATTCAACAAGGCCCATTGCTTTTCCATTGGAGCCAAAGACAATGGATTCGGCAATAACTACATCTGGGCTGGATCCTTGGAATCAGGTTTGCAAATCGCGAATAACCATCAGAAACCCGTGATGGTGATCATTCACAAGTCCTGGTGTTCTGCTTGTAAGAACTTGAAACCAAAATTTGCGAGTTCCTCTGAAATTCAATCGCTGAGTAAACATTTCGTGATGGTGAACTTAGTCGATGATGAAGAACCGAAAAGTAATATTTTTGCGCCTGACGGAACCTACATACCACGGTTAGTACTCCTATAAATTTATATTATTTGTATAAAAGCTTTCGGTAATCATATAGAACTCCCAATTAAGATGCTTTACCTATTTAGGTTGAATTGGTTATAATTAGGAGGATTTCCAGACGAATAAAGTATTATTTGTAATTATTCTCCATTTAATTAACACTAGGGTTGATATAATTTCACAATCGAATACTACACACCCTTTTGATGCCATTTAATTTGTTAGTGTTTGGGACTTGCGCGTGTGCATTTGATGATTTTATTCTTCTTTTTCTTTACAATTGTCGACCCGTTTTGCGCAATGGTTACCATGCCAGACAACCGATCAATGGGTCCCAGATTGGTTTCCAGCGAGGCGGAAATTTCAAATTTAAATACTTAGTCTGGTTGTGTTCCTGTATTCCTGTCTTGTCTATGGCAACCACGATACAGAGAAGAGAGAACAACTATGGGATAAGTGTGTAGAGTTTATTAAAAAAAAAATGTATTTTCAGAATTATCTTCATTTCTCCTTCTGGGCTGGTAGACCACGATATTTACAACGAAGATGGGAGCAGTCAACACAAGTTTTTCTACAGCCGACCTGAACAAATAGCTAAGTCCATGAGAAAAGTACTCGAGAAATACAACCTCGAAGAGTTTGATGTATGAATTTAGTAAGTGATGTACTAAAGTTGAATAAAAATAATGTAATAGACATTTTAGAACCTGACTTAATTGATATCACAATCACCAAATCAGTTTTCTAAGACTAACTTGTGGTATACCCATCTTTTCTACAACTTGCCAAGTCAAGTTATAAATGGAAAGCCCATAAAAACCAACATATTAATTTTATTATTTCCGAAGGTCTTTATATATTTTAGTTTTCTTTTGTTTTCAGAGATAAAAAATCTCCGCGACTACTATCAGTGCAGTGAACCAAAGGTAACACTACATCGAATGTTATAACACGTTTGGGATTTAAAGTAACAATAAATTCGGTAGCTACGAAGTTGGACTTTTAATACTGTCGGATTCCGTTGTGGTTTAGTGAGCTTTTATAGACCGCCGACTCTGAATGTTAATGGTTTGTAGACTGGTGTTACCAGATCTATAATTAAGATATAGTTTAAATCCTCTGGGATGTTATTACGATTGGACTGGAGTAAGAATCGAATCAATTTGACACGTACGTAAACAGTAAACACATTCCTGTTAGTTCTATTATTGATACTGAAAATTATTATGTTTGTAAGATATACTTAAAGAGTAATAAAGGTTAGGATTTTTAAATGAAAATAGTCGACAAATAACATATAAGCCTTGAGGTTGTATATGGTTATTGCATTAGTGATACCAAAGGCATCACCAACACGTCAGCTAAAAAGATGTCATAAGAAACAAAGGAACATCAAAGAAATCAGCAAGAATAAAACAAAAGTTAACTTGTGGAGTAATCATGGTCCACCTAATTTAACGGTTACATAGAAGACATATCACGTAGTATCATAGAATATAGTAAGACTCTAGTAAGAAGGAACGCAACCATGTAGGTCCATCTAATTCGACGGATAAATAAGGCTAAGAACATTATGTAAAAAGTACTCACATCTTCGACGACGGGTTCCACGTACATTTCCATGGTGTTGTTGAGGGGAGGCAGCGGCATGGGGGATGCTGCAGCCGAGGAACGTCTTGAGATGCTGTTGCACGAGCATTGTGACACGGAGCGACGGGAACGGGGAGATTCTCTGCAGACAATGAGAAATTTGTTTAGGTCTACTGGTGAATTAAAAGAGAAATCACAGAATTAGACATTGATATAAATAGATTTGAAAGAGAAAGAGCATCTTTTGCGAACAGAGAGTAAGCAATTAGACTCGTAGGACTATGGTAGAACAAAACTTAAGTCAATTACAGGTAGAAACAGCCTTCTTCAGATCTTTTTTTTCAAACCTAACTTCTATTTATGAAGTTTGGGTATTTTCCAAAATCTTAGCTTTTGTGCGAAATGGTAGATAAGTTTGACCACCATTCAAACATGGTCGAAATTTCTTACGATGTAAAAACTAGAACTATTTCCACCTATAAATAAGAGGCCGGGGTCTTTTCTAAACGAGACAAGGAAGTCCATTCAATATCTAAATTTCTTCAATAATATTTTAATCAATAAAACATTCAGAAAGTTGATCTTAGTGTGCTTTCAGAAAACATTTTGTAGAATAAGCTCGAAGCCTCTTCAATTATGTTAAAAGCCCTGAAATAGGCCGCTATTGGATCGAACATAGCCCCAGCTGTTTTGTAAATGCAGTTTAAAACATAAAGTAAGATTGTGGTCTTCATTATTTTCCAGCTGAATTGTGGTTTGTTAAAGAAACCTTAGAGTACAGAATTTTTGCGATTCATCATGGAGAAAATGACGTTTATGCGGTTTTGTGACCTGGTTTTAGAGTCTCTTTATAAAAAGGTTATTGAATAGAGAAATCTAAAACACTGTTAATGTAATTTTAACTTACGCAAGGTTTGCTAAGCGTTTTCTCTATCTACATTAATCTGGATAATCTATTGGACCGTTTTTGGTTAAAATAAATAATTAAGCCAAATTAAACAAAAACTCGCTGATTGTTTTTTAATTTAGATTTTTATGTTTTTCTTTTCAGATATTCTTACTACTTCTTCCATATTTAATTATGGATTTTTTGTAGCTTTTCTTAGGCTATAATTTATTACTTTATTTACGACACTTAACACATATAACACTTATGTTAGTTATTGTAATACCGCCATTAAGCCTTCAACGAGTGTATCCATAATTACAGTGCACCAGATCCTTATAAAATATTTCAATTACACATCAAAAAATTCAAAATAATTTTCACAATCTCATTTCTATTTCCTGTTACAATACCTTCTGTTTCTCCGACACACGTGGTGAGTCGACTCTCGGCGGTCACATCTGCAACGTACTGGGACAAAGAAGCCCAGCTGTGGGAGTGGGCCTGGTTCAGTTGAGTCACTAGAGTCACTCCATTCTGGTTGACTGAACGGATCGACGTCCAACGCTGACGGCATTGTTATACATTTAACAGTTTGATTTCACTTTTGTTTTTAAACTTTGATTTGTATTTTGTTAATTTAATAATTGTATCACTCACTGTTCTTTTCTTTACATAGTGTAGGATGGATTCGCTTCCCACTTTGTACGCTTAAGAGCTTTCAAACTATGCAACGGATTTTACTGCGGTTTTCATCAATAGACAGAGTCGTTTAAGAGAAATGTCTATTAAAGTAGAAAAAAACTTTTCCAAACTACGGATAATAGTTTATTAGGTACGAGTATGTATTTTTTCACTACACTTCTATTTACTAAACGATATTTCTAGAACGTTGATTTCAAATAAATCACAACATTACGTTCGATTCTTGATTTTGATTGCCGCGCGTTAACCACAGCTAACTTCGTTCCTCACTTTAATTACACTGCAATTTTTAACGCCAAATCAAAAACGTCTCACTTCCATCGTATTTGCAATCGTATTAACCTCATTTACTATCGTGACGGCGTGTAAACAAAACTAACACAGATATAATTTGATTAAGAATTCGGGTGCGTTTACCCGTAATTAGATCTAACGATATATGGCCAGATAAGATTAAAAATTAAATTTTAGATAAGAATTTTATTTAACAAGACTTTTGGTCGACCGCGCGTGATATCGTTTTATGATTGTAGCGGATTCAGAATGTGCCGTTCCAATATTTTATCTAGCTATAATCTTTGATAAGTTAGTAGTCAAAATTTTTAATAACTGACACTATTATTCGAGGATTCGTGCAATATACTTGCTGTTCAAGGGGTCCAGGGTTCGATTTCCAGCAAGGTAATGAGGTGTATTGAATACATTCAGTATTTGTGTGTTATTCATGACACCTATGATATAATATGACTACATATGATACAATATGAGTGAATCCTAGTGTGTGCCCTAGTGAGTCCCGTCGATATCGTTCTTGTATGAAACTCTTAATAAAATACCTATCTAATAATAATAAAATATCAACCACCCTCAAAAAAGTTTAAAAATTTGTAAACATTGGATTAGTGATACACTTGTAACCATAACGTAAACGTAAATATAACATGGCAACTATCGTAGTTATTCCCACAATTTTTTCTAGTAATAAGGGCCCAAAAAACGCTGTTCAGGTCGTAATTACATCGTCGGTGCCTTTATGAATCACAGCCCAGAGGCGCCATAAAAAATACATAGACTCCTTTCCTGGAATGCACGTTTTCTCACGTCATGACCCGAGGGATAGCTTATCCTTGAAATCAACGTAATGGATAGACCTAACGGTCTCTCTTACCTGCCAGACAAATGCTTTTTCTATTTACGTTCACGCTAAACGATAGTTGAAAGATGTATGGAAATAACGCTTGCTGATGATATGATAGGTATTGCCTATCAACCGGTGATATTATAAGAAATAGCTATGTTATAAGCACGCTCGACGTAAGGAAACGATTAAGATGCAACTTTTGTCGTTTTTAGAGTACAAACGAGAAAATATCATTGTTTGTAGGAATAATACATTTACAATACTTACAATTTTGTATGTAGGTACCTAGCTTAGACCAAAAAATATACATAATAGACTCAGTGTTCAGAACAAAAAAGTGTGGCAGGTAATTTCTTTTTACTATCTGACATGTTTTTATTTATTTTTTTACTATCTGACATGTCACCGAGTTCGGTCGGCCGAGAAATGTACCGGGAAACGTTATCATTAGTTATTAACAGTAATTTTCCTTACTATGCTTCTTGGTTGCGAAGACTGCGTCTATATATTTTTTGGTGTGTGTTGAGTAAATCATAAATTTTCAAGCTTGAGTTGAATTAAAGCGGATTGTCCGGTACTGCTATTTAACTAGCAACGCGTCAGTGATACCAATGCTACGAATGCCTAGCCACGGTTGCCACTTAGCAACAGATGACTCATCTGATTTACACTAATATTTACACAAAATGTTCGGAGGTGAACGACGTTCATCCGTAGCTATGTAACTATGATTTTTAGGTAAATAAATGATAGATACTTAAGTAAACAATTCAAAGCTCACTTCATCAATGTCTCTGTATAAACGTGAAGTAATAGAATAATTTCCGATCATGACCTCACAATCCTAATATTTGTATTCAACACCCGTCGTAGTTGTCGGTGAAGCTCCGTCAAACCTATTTTGAATAACCGATACAGAGTGAGCATCTTAAGTTACACGTTAAGTTATGTCGACATGTCGACACTTCCTTTTGCAGGCTGGTGATTGTCAGGAGAAAATACGCAAACAATATTAGTTAAGCCTTATTTAGAATTAGCTAAAATCGGCGCAATTACTTGAAGCACAACATTGTCCTACTATAAATTTCCAGATTAGTCTTTATCCCTAAAAGTTTTAAAACCACTGCTTTAGGAGAAAAATAAAAAGAATTTCCTTCACTATTTAAAGAACAGTCGCGCAGTTAAAAATTTTCGTGTTTCTATATTCTATGTATGTATATCCATTCATTGGTGCAAGCAAATATAAAACAACCAACTAGAATGGCAACTATACAATAAAATCCCTAGAGTAGGTAGTTTATGTACCTACATAATACCAAGGTTAGCGCCAAACAGCACCATAATGTTACAAGTTTTGTTTATAAAACACGCCAACCATTTAGCAGTTTCGGTAGCCGACCTTTGCTCGTGTGAGGTCCAAAAAAAAACAAATCAAATCAAATATGGAACGTTACGCGTAGGCGAGACGAACACTCTGGCTGTTCACTTCATTTCATTCCCAGTCGTTTTGGGACACTTGAAAAGTCCAAACGCGCACCAAAAATAACTTATAACGGAGGGATCGTTTCCTCCCAAATTATTTAGAAAATAGCCTCGTATGACGATGAAAGAAAAATCCTTGGTGGAAGTTCATTTGTACGCTAAAATTCTCATTTGTATGGTGATTTTTTAACAAACTTCGAATAGGATATTAATTCGTGTTTCGAAGTTCAAATACGGGAAAATCTCAAATCTCCATGAAATATTTCGCGTCTTTGTCATATTATGTTGAAGTTCTTAGATGTTTTTACCGAATGTATATTATCTAATGATTAAAATTAAAACAAAATGTATTCAAAGTCGCTGTTTGAATTGTATTGAATTGAATTGTCTATTAAGGTATGAACTTATTGCCTATTCTTATGTTATGAGCTTATTAACGATCAATGATCAGGGATTCGTTATTAGTTATTATGGTTATTAATTAATAATATCTCATACCCATGAGCTTTAAGCCACTGTAAATTAATTAATAATTAGCTTTAAAAACACTACCGATTAAAATTGTAGAATGTGATTAAACTCATTCAAGATGGCTGACTACGGTAATCATGTCTGCTTGTTCTTTGGTGCATTTTTATGGTTCCCTAGTCAATTCGGAACAAGGAGGGTTAAAAAATTAAACATATATTTCAAGTTTTCTAAATGGCCATATAATGTCTTGAAAATTATTTTCAAAATGCCTAGGGTCGGATTGATTTTTTTCTTGTCTATCCTATAATATATGGCATCGTTGCTAAGGTTGTTTAAATATAATTAAATAATAATTGTTATAAAATAACTATCACGTCAGTTATGAGCTTATTACATTACACGTTATTTAGTCTCGATATTCAAAGCGCTGTTTTCATATTTATAGTATCATTGACTAATTAGTCAGAGTCAAAGACTGACTGTAAAATTAAAAATAAGCTTAACATATTTTACATTATTTAATTAACTACAGAACCCTTTGTCCTTGGCCTGACACACACTTGGCAGGTTTTAATCATCTGTGGAAGCTGGAAGCGTGGGTTAAGTTAATGGACACAAAAACGTTAAAACATGTTCTTCATGCTCAAACCTAATTGCCTGTTCATCAAGATAGCGTTATGGCATTGCATTAGAATAATGTAGACGGGGTACGATAATCTAGATTAGATTCAATAAAGTACGGACAGGGCATAACTTAATTTATAATTATTCTGGCGTATTTACATTTAAAGGTTGTAATAAAATTTAAATAATATATCTGTAAAACGAATTAGTACATGTTACAAGTGCTTTGGTTTATGTTTCTGTATAATGTAGTCAAACAGACATATTTTGTCATAGTCGAGTGATATTGTAACTAAAGTAAGCAATAACTTAGCAATAAAAACCTGTAAATAATGCTAAATATAACATCTATTCCCTTAGCTTCGAAGATTTTAATTTAATATACCGACCGACCTAGATTCGGTTAATTTGATTGCTCACCCTATAGCTAGCAATGAAGTTTTGCACCGGTGCAATATAATCGGGTTTAGTGAAATAATTCCATTTAGTACCTACTATGATTTTATTACAAAGCACACAAACTTTTATAAGCTTTTATACGCTCTCATAACCCCTAGCTTTTCGAGGGCTTGTCACGTTGAGGGTGGATTGAATATAAATAAATGGGATATAAACAAAAATATTTTAAAACAAAAGCTTTGTAGTTCTACATATAAATATAGACCATTCTCAGTATCAAACCTAGAACATTGTGAGGCGCGTCGCTGTCACTACGATTTAAGAGGCATTTAATTACAACTTTTATATCATTGTTGTGAACTAAAGTACTGCCAAGATTATTAGGGTGGAACTATACATTAATAGATTATAGATGTAATAATAAGGTTATAAAAAAATTCGTATAATTTCGAAAAAAGTCACAACGCTACGTTATTGATACCCGGATTAATATCATTATTTTTTAATAATCATAATCAATATTATACGTCACTTAAATATTATAAACCTATAACGTAGACCTTATACGGGTTGAAATATTAAAATATTATACAATACTTGTAACTTAATACTTAAAATACGATTTAATTAAAATGGCGTCGGCTCAGAAATCCAATTAATTGTTTAATACCCCAATAGGGCAAACAATCACGGCTCTAGCCCTAAAAGTCATAATAGAAACAGAACAAAGAAACTGGAACGTCTGAATGGTGAATGTGCCACTATGTTTGTCGTTGCCAAAGCGGTTGAGACCGCCGTGGCCACAATGACTGGGTTCTAGAGGATATTTTCACGTTAAAACTGCTGTAACTTAATAAATATGACGTTGGTAAACAGAAAGCAGAAAATATCAAGCCAATTTATTAAATAAGATCTAAATTTTTCTTATTTTACATACCTATCTTCATATTCTTTATTAACTACCATATTCTCGTAGGTATACCTCTCAACATTTATTACTGCATTTTAGTGTGATTTAATGTCTGAGATAGTTAGTTCACTGACCTTTGCGTATAGGACAAAATTATGGTAAAGTTTTACTGATTTCCTAAATCATTTTAGTTATTTACCTGATTCCACTTACTCGTATGAGTCTGAGATATAATTTAACCATGAAGTATAGCATATCGCTTGTACCATTTAGCCAGCGACGTGCGATATCAAGTGCAGTGTAATAGCTAACTTATCAATTAGTGTCAGACAGTCTTAGTAGTTGAGACTGAATTACCTACATATTATGCTGAAATAAGCTCTTAGCCCATGCAATTTTTTTTTTAAGCAACTTTATTTGATCTTATCCGACTTAAACAAAATATTTGGCAACAGTAGCGGTGCAACTGGCAACGAGAGTCAATGATCGATGACTCAGTGCCTCACACCTGGTAGAACTTGCGTCTCCAGGCCACGCGATTCCAGACCTTATCCCCAAGCGATAAGATTGAAGTGGTCTGCTATCAATCTCGTGTTCGGTTTGTATTCAAAACGAGAGCGATTGTGTGAACCCAATTCATGCACGCTAGCTACAAAGAGGACAGATTTTTTCTGAGATTTTTACTCTGTGCTAGTAACTACTAACTATCTATATTAGACTTAGGTAGAACTTAGCTTAGATAATCATCTGGTATTTGTGTACACGAGTATTTAAGTCTAACCCTTTCATTCTCAAAGTACAGCACAGATATAAAAATGTCGTTAATACTCCATTAGTTTTCCTAGTATTCCCCAAACGAAATGCATTACGTCGTAAGCCACTCGCCATACTACAGACGTGTTATTCTAATAACACGTATATTTGTTCTGCTTTAAGAGTGATATTCGCATTTGGTCTTGTTTGACATAAGCCCTTATATCAACTTATTATAACGCATGGCGCTCATATTATACGTCTCTATTCGAGTACATAACTAATACTCGTAACTATTCTATTAACCCTTTATTTAGCAAAGGATGCCTGCCTATGAATGAAAAACATCCACCTCCAACAAACTAAGGTGGTTGTCCCAGTTATCGACAAAACATATTTGAAACGCCGATCGTCAAAAAAACAAAGAAAAAAAGCTTTACTTCTAGATTGGGGTATCGGAAGATGGCATTTTATGGGATTAGTTAATTGAATTCGCTTATATTACGATAGCTATAAGACGAACAGACAACGACAGACAACACTAATCAAACGAACAAACAGGGTAATGAGAATCTTGGCACGCGCGGTAAACCATACATCATATAAGATTCCATCCAACCAGATTGGGATCAAACTGCAGATCACTGGGTCAAACGATGGCCTACTTTATAAACCTAGCTTCTATATCATAAGCTCTTAGAAACAGTAGCCTGCGGAAATACGCTTTTGTAGGTAATTTAGAATTTAGAAAGAACTTGTTAAAAGTTCTTTTGCTTGAAGACAAGTATTAAGGGGTTGGTAATTGGATGGACTTAACACATTAATAGCTCACTACTAAGTACAGGGGTCTTATGGGTGAGGAGACTAAGAGCCACCACGCTGCTCCAGTGCGGATTGATAGAGGGGTTAGTGGCCAACCTAAGTGTGCCTATAAATGTTTCTTTAGATGATCCTTCTATATAAGGTTCGGTTTCCTAAGTTTTACATATGAACGACCCATAGTGTTAGTTATGGATTTGCCAAATAATGTTGTTAATTGATTTAAGACTACGAAATATAAAAACAAATAAGTTTGGTTTTTAGTAACGTAATTACTAAAAATACATTACGTACCGACTGGATTCGTACCGTTTAATTTTAAAGATAATCTTTTGAAATCTCGTAAAGAGCGGTTTGAACAGCGCAACCGAATACGAAATATGAATGCCTGAAATGCATCACTTGAAGCCTCTAACGAAAATTGTTTTATGCGTTTTTCCGAGCAGCCGTATTTATACAACTTTAAAAAGTAAAGTTTCGTTGGTTTTATTCCAGTCTAGTATGTTGGATCAGACTGGAATAGACTGGTTAAGTTTGGTAATATTCAACTATACCATTCCATTTGCTATATTAGTGACTTTCGACATGTTACAATATTAATAATCGTGTATATAATAGGTACCTAAAAGTTTATAAGAATAGATGATAAAAACAACTTATGAATGAAATATTTTCTGTGTTATTTAATCTTTGCAAATATACTAGCAAGGAATAATAATATTCTTAAAGAAGAGATGCTGATTAATATTATAAAGTTATATAAGTTGCATGAAGGTACTAATAATAAAAATAGTCAAAAAATATTTTTACTAAGACATAAACATCACATCCAGGCTTTTTACACAGATATTTTTCTACATAGATGTCTCAGTCATTTCAGTAGGTACCTACTAGTAATTCAATGTAATTAAGTAATTAGAGGACTAGGCGTTGGCGTCGTCCATTCTAATCAAGAAAAGTGTCTTGTCGAGAAAGGGCGTATAACAACAGGGCGTAATTCATTAATCTAGAGAAGGGGTCTGTGAGTGTCTGACGAATCCTTCGACAAAGCCATTACATTGAGGATTTTTACGGCTTTCACGTTTGACTTATTTTTAGTTTAAAAAAAAAGGTTTATTTATCAATAGAATGCTTTTATTATTCAGTAACAGCTATTGAAGGTTAGGTGCGGTTTAATTATTGTTTCAAATGTAACCCGGAGGTTACTTTAATTAAAGTTAGATTATTATTGTTAGTTAAAAATACTTTAAAATAAGACTACAATGTGCGGACTTCGACCCTGATTGTACATGAAGATTTTATCTCAATTGGCATTATGTTTTAATAATGGCTGCGTGCCCGCATGTCGACAATAAATATTAATTCTCTCAATAATAGGTAATAGTATTTGATTAGTGGTTGTTAGATCACTGGAGAGTAGTTGAGATAAAACTGCTTGACGAACAGTTTCCTAACCTAATTCATTATGTTTACCGTCAATGATCCAATGCTTCGTTTTGCAAAATCTTTGAATATATAAAAATTATATAGGTAGCCATCTAGCTATCTTTGTGACGTGTTTAATGTATATTATATCAACTCGTAATGTTACATTTAGAAAATAAACATTATTTGCGACGATAGTTTGTTCTAAGTAGTAGCTACATACAGACATCATAATGGTTATACAAAATAAGCTCATAGATTTTAGTTCTTTCAATTAACTACAGTATACATCAACTATACACCTGTTACAGTATAGTAACTATACTTATACCTGTTAAACCATTCATAATGTTACTAGGTCATCTATTAACCTAGATTAATAATTATTATAACCGGGCGCTTTATTTCTGCAAATCTCTGACTTGGCTACACTTTCAACCACAATATTTTTGCTGCAAATGCCTGCAATATACTAAGGTGCTCGTTCCAGTAATGGATACATCAAGCGATATTTTATGTAAATTCTCAACGTGAATATACTTAATTTATTATAAAAACACATGATCGAATGCCAGCATTATATTATCTTAATTCGTAAATCTAAAATGGAAACAATTAATAGTATACTGACAAGATATAATCCGAACCATTCCGGATTCATTATTATTTTTCTGTAAATCATTATTAATTAAATTATCTTTAACGTATTTCAAAATGTTCATTACACAATTTTTTGTATTAAAAACTTTTTGTAACGTTATCCAAAAAAAAGTATTCGTCACTGGTGCAACCGCCTTTTAAGTTTTTAATCCAAGTGAGCCGTAGGGTAAAATATCAGTGCATGCATTAAGCAGATTGGTGTGCCCTATTCATACGTCAGGGGCCTCTGAGGCCCGTGGGAGCCAGCTACTGGCATTGGCATGCGGGGTGTTAAGTGATAACAAATATTGAGATTGGGTGGGAATCCAGTCAAGATAGATTCACTGACGCTTTTATGGAAATTTAAATGAAACTTAATTTGTTTTATTTAGCCTGCTACATTGTTTATTCACACTTATAGTCGCTAATGTGGAATACAAAAAATAGAGATGATTACAAAGTGTTTTTTTTTCCTTAAAGTATACAAAAATAGAGATGATTACAGTGTTTTTTTATACGTAGACATACTCAAAAGTTAGTGCGTTTTTCTTAGAGGGTTGTGTTGAACCCCTAAACCTCCCCTCTCCTTTAGGGAATGAGGGATCCTAAAACTTCAAATGCCAACAACAAAGGGCGAACTTTAATATTCTACGATTAAAGATCGCAAAAAGCAAAAAACCTCCAAGCGTTTCAGTAACATGGATTGGATACCCCTTCAAATCTCAGACGCTTGCCAGGCTCAACCATTTCTATTGAATACTTTAGAACTACGGAACAGATTAAAAATGCGAACACTTTAATTTTTCAACTCAAATCTTGCTTTCTTGCTTTGCTAATAATTTTGTGTTTTCTAAATCCGAAAAAAATGTACTACTTATATAATTTATTAAATAGCTATATTTTTTAGGAGTGGAAGTAAGTATTATTTTACAGGTAAACTTTTTTCATATTTTTTTTAATATAAAAAAAAAAATCTAAAGAAGCATGGATAAAAATGGACATCCCCATTTTTCTTAAAAATAATTAAATATTTAATGAACTTTTTTAACGCGCAGTCTTAAAAAATAATCTTCTAAATACGCATTTGAAATTTAATTTAGGTTTTTAATTAAAAAATATTTTATATCATGGCATTTTTGTTTTACATTTTCATTTTTAAAACGCTAATAGAAGACGGGAGTAAAGAGAATTACTGAGCCACATAAATTCTGCTTGTGCGCGCTACACGCGGAAATCACAGAACTAATTTAGGTGTTATTACCCTCTGCACACTTAAAATTATACAATAACGGAGACTCATAATAATTACATAGGTATTTAAATTAATTAAAGCACAGGCGAGGCGAAAAGCGAAAGTAGATTTTTATATAATTTTAAACAACTATTTATTCAATGTTTATAATATGAATAAGTATCAAATAAAAAAATGAAACTCTTTCTGGACATAATAATTTAAGACGAATTTGGACCTGAAAAAGGAACCTACACCTATGTAGGTACGTAAACAGGAAGTAACTAGATAACAAGTAAACATTATAAAGCTCATAAAAATGACATTTCTTTGTATAGGATCAAGTCTGGACAAATTTCGACTACAGTCAGAAAAACTACACCTATACACACGTAAACATTGTCAGCTGGTCTGGGGCCCAATTCTGATAATAAAAAAATGTATTGATGCTATTTTAACGAGACTAGATTGTGATTAAATTATCATAATGAGAAGTTACCCATACATAGGTCTTGTACCATCTATTATAATTTATACAATGTCTTGAATAAATTAACAAAATTGCTACGGGCAAAACTAAGTAGGTACTCTATCAAGAGTTCAAGACGCAATCGAGACTCAATTTAAGCATTTTTTAAAATAGCAGACTTGGGCCTGTAATCACAACTCACAAGCAGACCAGACGAGCTATCGATCGCGACGGACCGCTTTTCAATCCTACCACATCTATTAATTGTGCTCTCTGAATAGTAGAGGCCGCTCGTTCCGTAATAGCTGAAAAGGACGTTTCATTTCACTTGTACGCTAAATAGAAATGTTAGGCTAGTTTTTAGAGCAATAGGAATACGGTTTTAAAATTGTCATACTGCAACGTAAGTCTTTGGGCGATGAAAATGAGTTTTACGACTAAGAACTTGCGTTTAAAGTTTTCGTCGATATTATTACCTAGGGTTAAATATTATCTCTAAATACTTTGATTTTTTATATCGGCAATTCACATCACATGCAACACTGAAAAAAGTGCTCTTCCGAATTTTTGTTACTCTTTTAATTCTATTTTCAAATTATATCCCAAGCGGTGTTAACGAACTTTGTTCGAGTAATCTTCATAATAGTATCATCATTAACATTGTAAACAATAATGTTATGTACAGTCAGAAACAAAAAATCTGATAGGTACTATAAAGACACGCACGCCTGTAGAACGCGAACGTCTGTATCTGTAGATTGTAGAACCTCTTGAACGTGAACTATATCGAGGTTATTGAGACATACACGTGCCATTTGAATAAATTTGTAGGACGCGGCTTCGGCCATCAGCTATATTCGTACCGTCTGGTGCGTTGACAACTGCCGTATGGTGTAGTGTGAAACATAGGCTAAAACAACTTCATTCAAATCTGTGAAATTAAATGTACAGAAAAAGTGAATGTACAGAAAAAAGCGCGCGCTTTAAAAAAATTACCGTCAATGCCGTAAACTGCAGTAATCTCCTGTTTGAGTACGCAGATACTTTTGAGTGGTAGATATGATGAGTGAGAGAGTGGTGATAACCTGACCACTTGTTAACATAATAATTATAATAGAGACTGAATAGTGAATACTTAAAATTTATGTACCGCGTGTTTCGGAGTGCTACATCACTAATAATTATTTTATTTTATTCCAATTTATTGACCACGTTTGTAAGAAGTAAATCATTGATTTGATGATATTTAATTCTTTGCATACAAATATTGTCTATTATCTGTTGTACTGTTTATTCGTTTTAGATTATAGAATCATTACCACTGGGAATGGAAGAATGAATGAATGAATGAATGAAAAAAATGTTGACAATCCACCGCCACAGAAAAGCGGATTATAAGATTTTATAATTAATAAGATTATTTAATATTTATATTCCCTCTCCATATCATGATGAGTAGATTAAATTACGAGCCGTCAGCCAACAGACACAAGTTATATGACGAATAATGTAAATATTCAGTTTGTTTTATGAAGCAGCTGTTTCAAAGTACACAACTGTTTGTAGTTTTATGTTCGTTTATATAGCGTGGGCAGATGGCAGTGCCAATGACTGACGGTTTTATAATTTGGTCATGTAGGCTTAGATCAAACTATTTGCTTTATACACTAATGTTTCCATATTTCATAGTGCTAGTTTGTTTTTAATAATACTTATTAAGTTTTGTATTTGAGTTGGATATATTTACAGCTACTTTATACTCCTAGGGATGCTGTTTTGAAAATTGAATATCACTTGTGTTGCAATCAATTAATTAAAATTTTATCGGAGACCAAAAAGTTTTCTGACTTTTATTTTTATTGAACATTTCTTACCCCGGAATTGTTTCCCGGGAAATCGAAAGTAATAGCAGGTCTATGTATGTCTCACTTTATTACAAAAAACAACTGAATTGCTTAAACTTAAGCCCAATATTGGATAAGCTTTTGAAGTAGATGTTAGTAAACGAATTCCCGTATACTTGTCAATAAAAAGTTATTGATCTTACATATCAATAAAACTATAAAACTCACTATAAATTGAGTTTTCTACAACAATGAACATCCCGGTACAAAAGTGTTACAAGTGTCTAATTTTCAATTTGTAGCCGGAAAGGGCGATAAGTTTTATTGACAGATTTATAGTTATTGTTCCGCTACGAGACTGAATGGTTAATGGAACAATATACCTAAATAATAGAGTGGTTTGATTAAATAAATCTTTAAGATTTTGTACTTAATCTATGGTAAGCAGTATATTATTCTAAAAATTAAGCCGGTGAATGAAGTGTTAACTGTAAGACGATAGTCTATTATTCACTATTCAAGGTGTTTTTTTTAAATTAACATTCTTTTAATCAACGTATATTAAATTCATGAAATAGTTAATATAAAAACACGAATTATGACGTCTGTGGCGTGACTATAATTATAATAATTAATAATAATAATAAACATATCTAATTATAATTTACATAAACAATACGACTTTTACGAGTGACGTGCCCATGTGTGAACATTACGTTTTAATGAATGAATGACATTCTAGACTACTCAGCCCTGATAACACATTCATTCAGTAAATTGGCGCGCATGTAAACAAGCCCCCACGCGACTGTTAACTCACAATTTGAGTTATGGTTACTATACCTTAGTTATTTATGATTATGACTATATTAACCTAGCTAAGACTATGAGTAAGTAAGTGGTAGTGTAATTTCATATATAAAAATCTTTATGACCGAAATTATGTACCTAACTCATTGCACAGTTTTTTAAAATTTTGTAGTAAAGACTTTTTTATGGACTTGTTTGAATTTAATTTGAATAAATGCGAATATTTTATCGGAAATGAGTGAAATTATGACAAACCATGGGTGTAAATTTTACAGAATTAAGAAGAAAATCACGATTAACTATCCATAACTACCGATGTCTATTAACATTATCGTAACTGCCATACTATCATACTATCGAATTGTTTGAATTTTGTATTGTATAAAAGACAAAATATGACGTCATGACTGCCAAGCTTCGTTGCGTGTGTCGCATGGCCTATATTTACGCTAAGTGCTCTTGATTCACGCAAATTACTCAAATGTAGCTATATTAACGCAAAACATCTCCTGGGGCTTTTCATCACAATATAATATTTCTTCGTTTTTATCAAACTTTAGGGTATAATGGACTCTACCCTAACTTGAGTTTTAGGACATAGCTCTTCTTCTACTCGTATTAAATTCTGCTGAACAATCAACGAACCTAAGAAGGTCCCATAGATTCAATTGCTCATGAACGCTTTCGGTTTGATCGACAACGCGTCGGGAATAATTTGTTGTTAATGTTGATATTAATGTTCATGGTGATAACTACTCACAAAGGTAACATCAGGTGACTTACGAGTATTAACAATAAAAAAATAAAAACTACTTATTTGCCTATCATTAAAAATCTACTTACTGATTCCTATTTCCTACTTCGCTATGTTAATGATAACAATTTCTAATATTATTATAATTTTAAATTACATGCTTTATTAATCTTACACCGGCTTAAACTGAATTTAAAACTGCCGTATTCGAAGGTACCTAATGATTTTTTTTTATTATTCCATAGATGCATTTTGATTAATCATAACTCTAAATAGGAACTGACAATTAAGTATTTGCAGTTATTAGCAAACTGTCTGCGAATTTGCACATCCGTAGTAACCCCGGTCAATGAATTATGTCTAAATATAGCACAGTTTAGAAATTTATGACACTACATCTATTAGAAACATTTTCGTTACGATTCTGAGTAGTGGTCTAGAATCGAATATTCCTAGAAATTTATCTTACATGCTATTATCTGGGTCAATATTAATTTATTTATTATAACAGCAATGTAAACTCAAAAACACAATTTCGATAACTTGGTACGAAAACACTTTCATTCACTCTCACTGTTTCCATTTGCAGTTTTGAAACTTCAAAAAACTACAATTACTTTTTTACGTCACTAAAGACTGGCATAAAACATTTTTGTGAGACGTTTTTTAAAATTAAAACTAAATATTTTTTTTAATAGAAATTCGAATTTCGAATTTAGATATTTCGATCGGAGTGCGTCAGTCAGTCCGCGCGGGCCGACGCGCCACTACACCCGCGTCGACTGGCCGCCCCTTCGGCCGTCTGCCAAAGATTCCATGACTGAAAAGTTATATTTATATGGATATGACTGTTTACCTACAGAGTTTCAGCGAGTTAAGTCTTAAACTATCAATAAAATAAATTTACTGCCAGTTAATGAAAACACTGTAAATATTTTTTTCAGTGCAAATTTTCAATACGAGTAATTGCCTACGAGTACATTTTTAATAGGGATTGGTCAAAAAGTACCTAAAATTAATAACGTAATTTCTTTCTTCTCTTTTCTTGGTCGATAAGACGTAGACAACGCATCAGTGATTTCTTCCATGTCACTGATGTCCATAGGAGGCAATGGCTCGTTTATCGACTATTTTTATGTAAAAACTTTTCATATTATGCCAAAAATTATGAAAATTTACTGTTTTTTAACTGCTACATATTTATTTATAGCAACCATAATTTCCAATTCATATTATCGAAGTTACAATAAAATTATTAAATGCCTTCGCAATTAGTAGCATAATGGCGCCTAAAGAAAGGAATTAAAAACAGAACGAACAGACCGTTCACTGGAGGAGTTATTAAGCCAATAAATGTTTTATTTACTTCTTTATGAACACCCTTCCCTACTTGAACCTTAAAATAGCTCCAGACGCGTCTCTTGAGCAATAAAGATAGTATTAGACTAAACAGGCCAGATGAAAGCGACATTATATTTATTATGCCAATCATCCGTGATAAAGAGGTCTGTGTAGTAAAGCTTTCGGAAACTTGGAGAGTGTAAAATACAGATAATAAAAAAAATCTTTATGAGAAAATTTAATAGTTATAATTTAAAATTTACAAACTAGGTAATAAGATAGATTTTATTGGTAGAGTCTTAATAAACAACCTTTCCGGGCTGAACTGCATATATCCTTATCAGCTTTATCATAATTATTTGCCGTCTTGTTCGTAGGTACTCTAAAGAAAAAACAGAACAACTTGTCGATAGGTACTCGCGCTTATAACATATCTATTTCATTTTGTGTAATATAATTTTTGGGCTCATTAATTATTTTGATAACATACAAGTTACATAATTTGAAATAGCATAAAATAGGAACTTGTATTTCTTTAGAGTGCAGTCGAATTTTCAACTATGTCATGATACTACTTGTCTGGGTTCATTTAAATAGTAATGAAAAGTTTGAAGCTCACTGCATTCGGTTTCAAACTTTCAGTATTCCAACGGAATAAAATTTGCGCGAAATTAAACTTTAGTATGCTGAATCCAAGTATCAAATTCGGTTGGAGCGCGGCCCGGGGTAATTCGGGGCACAAGTTTTACCTAGCTTGGTTACCTGTATTATGTAAGTAGCAAATATTCAGCGAAAATATATGTAGGAAGACATTTTGAAATACTAAAGGAAATTCAGCGTTGAACATTTAGGTAACACACATCAAAAAATCAACAAATCCAAAATTGATTAATTGGGTCGATAATTATTGGTAATACAAGGCGTAAGCTACATAACAAAAAAAGGTTGAAGTAACATGAATTTTTCCAACCCTTTTTGGCTACCTATTTGATCCCTAATCTATCCTTAAATACCTATAACATAAATAAGTCATAATTATAAGTATAGTCTTTACCTATGACTCAGGATGTGTCGTAGCAAGCAAAGAGTCTGTGCCTGCATCGCTTCCCTCTGTAATGCCGCAGGAAATATCGTGGTTGCATTTAATATCCGCGGCAACGATATCGTATTACATAGCGACGACCTAATTCTATCGATAAAAACTAGTTTAAATTTATCGATAGTTTTATTCACTAACTAATTGACGTTTTCAAGTTGCCGTCGATTTTATTCGACAATTAATTTATCATAAGTGAAAACGTAACTAAATTCTGTTTTGGTCCATGAACAATAACCATGTCCACTCCAATTATTCAATTGAAACATAATAGATTGACGGTCATAGAAAATGTACGATTCGATTCGGTTCGACCGCTAGACATCGGACACACGGTTTCGCGTGACAATACAGTGAATGGGTTGAGTTTGCGTCATATGTAACGGATAGAGGTGTAAATCGGTAAATGGTTCAAGTTAATCGATTAGAAATGTACGGATATCAATGATGAATTTACTGTTTCGTGATATAATGTTACGACTCGACTGCGAGACAAACTTTCGTGGAAAACACCCTGAGTAAAATCAAGAGCGGATAATAAAACTATAACGTGGTCAATTCTATTATATAGTTTTTGGAAATTTTAATGCAGGTAAACTTTACCATCAATACAAAAACAAAAGCATTATTTTAATGTAATTGTATATCTATGAAATCGTCGTCAAATCTATCGATATCCTTAAAAACACCGCACTATTCAGTGAACACACTCAATGGAGTGCGCATTATATTTTATTTTGTATAACCGCCAACACGAGAGCGCACGTGCCTCTTACAAGTGATAATCACGACTAAAGGAGGCTGTTCGTGGTCTGTTTGAAACTTAACATGCAGTGTACAGATTACAACATCAAACTACATTTTAATAGTAGCGAAAGACCACTTAATGTATACATTGAAGGTTATGGGACATGAGGAAGTATAGAATTCCAACAGACTTAGGTGTAAGCGAAATTTGATAGATGAACAATACAGATGCGCAATGATATTGTAGTTATGCACGTACAACATAAATTATTTTTGCTTATTTTAATTTGAGCTTGCGATGTCGTTTAAGATCATGATCGCACTTATTAACATCCTGTTTATATTTAAATCTATACACTATCGTCTGTTGATTTTTTCATCATTAGAGGAGCCACTTATGAAGCTCACTTAATACAGTGTACTTAAAAAACAAATAAATTGTTAGGTACTTAAAATTACACCCAATATAATTAACAATCTACCCAATAAAGACACAGTAAAAATTTGTCATTAAATTTTAAAATGGAATACCGTCATATACATAGTTATGAGATAGTTAAACAATTATAATGCAAAGAATCTTTTGTCTTGGATATAAAATAAAAAGATCATTAATTTAATTCATTGTTTGTTGGGTGTCGTCTTTGAGCAAGAACTCAATGATCAATTCTATGAATTCACTGAATCGTTAGTGAAAAGTTTGTCCACGTTTTTTTTGCTCAATTAGCTTTTTGTATTTATAATTTTCTATTCAAAAGCAGAGTCTTTACACGATTTTTACATTTTATTTTGACTAGATAAATATCATCGAACAAAATAGCTAGTTCAGGGTGAAAAAACAAAAACGGCTCAATTTTGGCTCTTTTTACCCGAATACGACGAAGCCAAAAGGAGGGTTATGATTTTGACCGGTATGCATGTGTGTATGTATGTATGTTCATCTGTTCCCTCCTAACTCCTAAACTACTGGTATAATTATTGTAAACACGATAAGGACATGTAATGTAGCATATTACACTTGTTCAATTGTTTACTAAGGATAAAGGACATTATCTTTTATAGTAGGTATACATAATAATCATATTGTATATTCTATATCATTGTATACATTCCGCCCCGCTCAAAACTTTCACAGCTAAATTTATAACAGGAGGGGAGCGCGGTACGTGATAGATTGAAACAAATGACAAAAGGTTAATACAATGTCAAAGCTAGCGACAAGTCGTGATCTTACGGGGTCAGATCCTGTTAGGACTAACTTGTAAGAGTGAGACGAGAAATTATGGCTAATAGAAGTAGTAATCAAAGACATATAATTGCTTTACATGTAAATAATTCGTGAAGTTACATTTTTTCATTTAAATAGCTGACAGACGAGCAGATAATGTTTTGGTTCAAGAGAACAATAAAAGACCCAACAGTTTTATCTTTTTTGAAACTGTAATAAAAATATGTATAGTCTATAGCACTTGCAGAATTGAGACGAATCCTGTGACGTCTCATATCATATTGAAACTTGAAATCTGTCAAGTTTTTTTTTTTTTATTTTTTTATTTATTTAATCCTTTTTACATTATTCTTAAATACTATAATGTGATCTGCCAAGCTGTATAACAGCTTGTCGGCAGTGATTTGGGCTTTAGAGTATGTAATTACATCATTTATTTTTTCTTTACCTTTTTCCGTGCTTTACATTGATATATTTTAGACCTTTCACAACAAAAGCCTGGTTATACTGCGACTGATTTCAGTCGTCTATGTAAAATGTAGGCTACAATTCAAACTCAAACCTTTATACGATGTAGACACTTGTGCGGTAATAGCTTGCAATTAGCATTACAAGTCTAAATGCATTTAACGCGTGCTATTTGTAATTTTCCTGATTCTGTAACACTCCTTTACATCTACATGTTAACTCAAACGTGCTTAGCTTTTCATGTCATTAAGGCTAAACATGTCGCTTTTATTGCCTTAATGTTAAGGTGCAAAACAGGTTAAACTATGCGCCTATTAAGTTGCAAATTGCATTAATGGCGAAACAATTATGTTACGTTCATTTGCTTGATGTTTCCTGTTCTTTCATTCGCAAATAAATTGAGCCTATTGTAGAAGAGACAAAGCATCAAATGTATGCTGACCGGGATAGATAGGCAAATAATTTGCATGTATTTACAAAATGACGTTTGTGTAAATTTGCACAATGCTGCCAGAGTCAAGTAGATTGCAGATGTTAGGAGCTTCATTCATATATCCTTCAATCGCATGTTGCCATGCTGAACCTAGTTGTAAAGCTACAAGTATGGGCAGCAATTAATGCTTACTCTTACTTTGATTTGTTTCTACATCTACATAACTGTTGAGAGAAAAATATTTCTCTCAGCAATCCTAGAGCTTCAGTAATGACATGGATATTGATCGTATTTCCAAATTTACGGGATATTTGTGGCAATAAATAAGTATATTTATTTAAAAACTGTAATAACAGATATTTTAGTAACTCTGAGATGAAAACAAGTGTTACCAAGAAGAATTCATATATTTGAACTAGATGACTCTTTTTTATTTTCTGATCCTTTAAACAAATTTCGTGGCTTAATATTTCTAGGCTTTCGTGGTTGCTTTGTTTTTCCTCTTATTTTCTTAGCTGGCACAGTTGTTTGTACATCTTTAGCTGGAACCGTTGTTTCTGGATCTACATCGCTGTTCTTTCGTTTAAAATCATTTTCTACATAGAACTCCAGCTTTAATCTAGGTACCGTCATCTCTATTTTTTCTTCGTGCATTGGTTGATATATGTTTTCATCGTGTATTTCTTGTTTTACTATCGGCACGTCTGGGTAACCTGCATAGTCACCAAATACTGATAAACTATTAAAATAATATTCTGTTTGTGTAGCTACATCTTTATTTCCCTCATTATCGTTAAAAACGGTTGTTTGATTAGGAAGAAACTTCACAGGTTCAGCATCTAATTTTAAAATTGGCTTACTAGTTATCATATATTTCTCAAAATGCAGAGAACAAACGAAATAACATTTTGGATTCGTTTTTGGGTTGTCCAAGTCAGGTCTGTTTATCAACTGCAGCCATCGTTTTCGTCTGAAAAAATTGCGCCATTAAAAAGGATGAATTAATTTCACAAGGTCTGACACTTAACTTCATTATATCGTCTGTAATTAAAGGTGGAATTTGATACATGCATTGGTTAAACAATATTTACTCTAGATAGCCTTCATTCGCTACAATCCCTTTTTAAAATCGAATAAAACTGCTTTGAACTCGATTCAATTGGAACCACAACCACGACTCGGTCGTATGGATTTACAGTTTATATCCACGACTTCCCCGAAGAAAGGAAGCGTCGACGTTTTTACTACTAGTTGCTGTAGCAATAGAGACCACCCATCATTCCTACCGCGCCCCGCGATGCTTATCGGTTAATCTAACTATTCATTTGGACACAAAAGTTGGTTACTGACTTGAATAATTTATGGGAAAAGAAATTCAGGGATGTCAACTTTGCAGATACTCCATAAGTTTGCATTGCATATTGTAGTTCTCAAACGATCATGCCAACGCAATATCGGCAGGTTGATACCAGAATGAGTGGTGCTAGTTGTCATTTCCTAGAATCGTAAGTTACTAACAGATATACTCCTCTTTGTATTCCCAGTGCAGAGAACCACAACAAACTTAGAGTACAGATCAAAATTTAACAGCAATATTCAGTGCTTACCTTACTTCGTTGACGGGCAATGAAAAAAACGACAAGTTCCGGTTGCTTTTTTGACTTTTGCAGCCGTCTACAGCGCAGTAGTTGTAAGGGGGCATGTTTATAATCTGTGACTAGAGTCAAAATGGCGGCAATTTGCGCGGGAAAGCAAGCGTCGTGCGAGCGCTCAGCCGTGCCCCAACCCACTGGCTTTAGTATCGACAACGATCACCGAACGGCACATCCTATACAAACTATAGGTAGATTTACAGACGTAGACATGCGATTGAAGCAATATCCCTGTTTACCATCGCAAAATTTTTGTTTTATATAAGAATACATCGCTGTAAGTTGTTTTACTTTGTACCT
>LGAG01001178.1:212870-226576 GCA_001278395.1 Lerema accius | reverse complement strand
TAAAAAAAAATAGGATTTAGTTCTATTTTCACGAATTTTAAGCAAGATTGAATTACAATAATCGATTTGGTTGTGGTTTAAGTTTGACGCGCATGACTCACTAAAACATAATTTTTTAAATAACTTTGTTCACAACCGTATCTACTAGGGTTGTAATTACTGTGACAAATGTAGAGTTTTCAAAAAATATTTTTAGTTTCGTAGTAGGTATTAGTAGTTTAAGTTTCAATAAATCATGAGATGTTTGTTGACAACTTATCTAATAACTATTATAATATCCGTTTAATTAAACTTTGTTTGAAAATTTAAAAATATTATATTTACTCGGTTTAACGTTGGAGACAACCCTAAATGTTACGGTGACCGTAAAGAAATTATTTTTAATTTGCTACACTAATAGGTCGTCGGACGATGAACTTAATTTTGATTCCACGGACATCTCACTCACATAGTTTCTTAATTTATTTGTAGGAATAATTGTGACTACTTTTCATTATTATTTTTATTATTACTACATTTGAATTATTGTTGTAGTTAAAGGTTAAGACATTGCGCTATAAATATGGCTATAAAATTCACGCCGTTAATATCGTAGGTTCATTAATGAAATTCTGCTTATAATTGGCAACATTTCATTTTTTTAACAATGGAATCTACTGATTTCAGGTTTTTCTAATAACCCAAAAATTTTGGGTTATGGATTCATATTTTATTGACGTAAGAAACGTATTAATAAAACTAACCAATAGAATAATTGAATGGAATGCCAACGTTAAATCAATTGAACGACAATTGACCTGGGGCGGGGTACACGAACTTTCATACAGTGAGTGAACGGCACTGCTTCTACTTTTTTTTAATTCAGTCCACAGAGAAGTAAAGCTGATACTGAATGAATGATCGAAATTACTGAATTAAGGATCAGTTTGCTTTTTTAATAACCCGCAATTCTTTTTTTTTTATTAATTTAATTTATGAAATGTTATTATTCCCGTAACAGTTTTTTTTTTTTTTACTTTTAATTAGCAATTCCAGTTTGTAATATTGTGTTGTAAGTTTACCTGTACGGATTCAAAAGAAACTGTGATCTCAATCTAAGTCTAAAAATATAACTTTCAAAAAATGGTACCGTAATAAATATAAAATTGCGCCTCCAGTTTTCCAACCTATTATCACGGCTTATAACTTATGTTATCATAGCAGTAGCCACTACTCTCGTTATAAATGACCAGCCTTGATAAATACAATCGGATCATGACACAGAACATACCACATAGCAACTAGTATAAAATGCTCATACCTCAAGTTACATGGTTCCCATGGTAGATTCACACGCGCCGTCACACCCCGTGATCATTGTAGCTTCTTAAACGGTCCTCTACAGGGTGGGTCGGGCTTTGAACCCGGTAGTTACATTACAATACGCTATCAAAATGATTTGTCTTTTGCTAGTCTAATTTTATATGGCGACGTTTGAAATCAAGCGGGACGAATAGGTTTCTAATTATACAGGGTGTTTGTGAATGAGTGAACGTTAAGTTAGCCTATGTTGTTTTTTTATCGAATAGATAGATTTTTTTAAATCTTAAATCTCAGCACATCAGGAATTAAAAAAAAATACATATCAACGATAAACGTTATTTTTATTACTAATGCGAGAATATTTGTGGTGCAATATAATACCGTAGTCGCCACGTGACACGTGATATAAAGACAATAACAATAATAAAATTTCAATTACAAAGAAACGAGTAGAAAAAATTATATGCAGCTGCACGAATTCGTAAGTCGTTTCAAGTCGCGCAGGTGCATTTCGGCAGATGCTGCATAATGCAGTTTGCTAAACTTAAATTTTTTATCAATCCAAATTGGTAATATGGATATGAATGTGTTTACGAAATGACCTTTAACACAACAAACTTCTATTTGTGGCAAATGTTTAAAGATGCTTTAATTACTTTGAAATTCAAAGATGAATTTAATGAGTCTTAAATTCCGATATCTTATTTGGGGAATGTCAAGTAACAGTATCTAAATGTCTTTCATCCAGTTTGAAAATGCCATTTGTAACCCAGAAAAAATATATTATGTTGCAGAATAACGCCTACGGGGTCTTCTAGTATTATCAAAGTTCTACATTGTTGCAATAAATACATTCGATTTGATTTCAAAACAGAAGTCAGGAGCAACTCGGGAACTTCAAAAATAACAATGGGGACCACGTTATTATCCCAGCCGAGCGAGGGAACTAGCTAGCATTGATTAACGTTACCATTAAGTCCCAGGTTCTTTTGTTTCGTCCCACAATCCGTCTAGCCGCCTCATCGACAGACGTTTTTTCTTGATTTCCGATACTTGTAACTTTCCTACTTGAAGATTCTCGTGAGAATTCAGACATCTTTATTTCTAATCAAGATTTATTACCAGACTCTGCTAGCAGTATTATGTTGCTCTAGTGTATGTATGTATGTATTATGTCTTCTCATTAAAAAATAACCATGTAGATTATGATGGCATATGGTTTAGCGCACTAATCTAGTTTAAGCCTAATTATAGATTGGCTCTTTTGTTATTTCTTGTTGAACTACTTTGAACTAGTTTCCAAACTTAATGTAGCTGTTAATGTCACAGAATCAATTTTCTAACGACACTTCCGCAATTAAGCAACTTTGACTATAAATACGGCAATTTGCGAAACTTGAGACTTTATTAGTAGCGATTGACATTTATATCTATTTGCTTTCTATGCAAATATTATTTATTTTGTGCTAGTAGGAGCCTAATTAAATGACGATTTATTTATTGACTGTAAAGTACAGTATTACGATTTATATTATAACTAACAAAAATTGTGAGTATAGTAATTCTATAAACCTTTAGGACAAATAATGTATTAATAATCGTGGACCGAGATAATTTAGAATCACTTTTGCACCCCGTAGGTGGTGCTGTTGTCGAGATACTTTGAAGGACCAGCCAATTAGAGATATTTAAACGCCGTCATGGCAAAAGTTGACCGATATGTTGCAGCACAACGTTTCCCAGGTCTTCTGACTGCATATAAATATAATGTACTAATAATATAAAGCTGAAGATTTTGATTGTTTGAACGCGCTAATCTCAGAAACCACTGCACCGATTTGAAAAATTATTTTAGTGTAAGGTAGTCCATTTCTCGAGTAAGGCTATATAACATCAAACTAAGATAAATAGGAGAGAAGCAGCAATAAAAAATATTGCGAAATCGGGAAAATTAAGTGGGCAGAGCCGCGCGCGATTGCTAGTGTAATATATTCGTTTTTGTCCCACGTCTATAAATTATCTAAGAATTTATAACCTAATAGATCTCGACTGAACACATAACAGCATTATAGACGTGCGTTTCTTGCTTCTACCAATTTCCACGGTAGCAAATCGATTCAAGGAATAAACATAGGCACGCGGGGAATGTGCAGAATAGACACAAAACAAAATAGGCACAAAACGACGTCGCACGTCGAATTGGAAGCAATGAGAACGCGCAAAAAACCTTCGTGATATTGTAAATAGATTACACATTACACTCCACGTATTCCTCAATCCATACAGAGTGAAATGATGCCGTAATACTTGTAATATAATGTAAATTTAAATTGCTTTTTTAGGGTTACATATTACGTTCACTAAAAACTATAGCCTAAACGTTTTAACGCAGTGTAGTGATAACTTAGTGGCTTGAAAGTGAATCACCTCAGGAGTTTCTGAGTTCGCACCCCGGCACGCATCTCTCATTTTCAAAAAGTTGTGTGTGTTACAAAATAATAAATCATTTGCCTTCTAACGAAAATATCGTGAGGAAAGCGAAGTTAAGTAGAAATTTGCATGATGATTAGAAATATCCTCAGTCTAGATGTCTTTCTATTGTCTATTCCTGTTGTATATTGCTCGCACGACACAGGGAATCAGTGGGACTTTAAGTATGTAGTGTATTGAAGAAAGTATTCAATTAAAAGACAAACATAAGTTTTATTACCAAGTTCCCAATATATTAAAGACTTGACCTTTGCTACGACCCTGACACGAAAACCGAATTACTTTCGTCATGTTGGTAATTGCAAGTTCGTTCGGAGAAATGCAACACAGCTGCAGTGCGGTCCACAAGTGTTTTTGTTTAACGTATAACATAAACATACCTTCTGAGTTACTATCACCTAATGTTCTTTAGTTCTTTGAACTGTGATCGGTATGAACCAGCTGGATCCTAGTGGAATAAGGTATTTAGCACTCACGTTCAAAGACCTTCCTCTCACAAATCAAATTTCTAGGAAGCGCATAGTTTTGGTAATGGAATTTAGACTATACTCGAAATGAAAAAAATCTATAACACAAACCTTACTTATAATTATGTGTCGTGGTTATTAATTAACATCTGTTACATAAAATTTAGGCTTTGCCTTTCATAAAGTCCACAGATAAATTAGATGAGTGAATGATTATGAATGTTTAATTTCAACTCATTCAATGAACGAAGACAAGACAAATTTATTCGTATTTTAAGTTTGTCTAGGGCTATCAAGAGGCAATTTGTTTAGTTGGTTATCACATAAAGTTTATCTGACCTCGTTTGTAAAGACAACAGTCTCAAGTTCAGAGAACAAAGGTGACCGGCGCGGCGGCGTGCGCGCACACGAGACGAAAGTTGTATTAGAGTAATAAATAGTATTACTCTAAGGTTGGATATATTATGTGCCCAACAGCATTGCCAAATTTTTTTTATTATATGTCATTAAAACCAATTTTTGACTTTTCATTGTTTTATTTTTTCTTTATTTAGAAGAATTAGTTATCATTCATAAATCATTTGAAAAAACAAAACATTTGAGTGCTAAAAATTTGGGGGGAGCTGGTTGTAAATATTTTTCTAACGTCTGATTATAATACTTCGGGTCCCGTTTTTTCACTCAAAAACCTGGCAATCACTTAAATAATATTTTATACTACTTATAGGTATTCGCGTAGATATGGTTATGTCTTATAATGTCCTTATAGTAAAATAGTCCGAAAATAGTGTTCCGCACAGGCAAACATGATCAAACTTTAAAGAGTTACGAATTTGTTACAAAATTTTATAGTGTGTTTGTTTTATTGTCCATTGTTTATAAACGATTGACGAAACTCGATGATTTTGCCCAATATCCTGGGTTTACGAAATTTTTATCCGTGAACGGTAATTTAGGCGATTGTAGCCTTAGAACTCGTAGCTTTAACTCAGATTTGCTTTAATTAACTCCCCAAACATAAAAAGTATCCAGGTTTATCCAGGATGCCCTTTGAAGATTCCGAACGACGCCTGAAGTAAGACAAATCCGAGAAAACTTGAATGGATGGGGAGTCCTACAAATAACATGATAACATCCAATCTACTTCGTTCCTAGTTTAAAAAAATCTTTATTTGAAAGTAGGTACCTACTCCAAAATTTCTGGTTAGGTAGATTGATAGGTAAAGACTTATTTTGTGAGTTTTACATAAATATCTTAGCAAACTAACTCTGTACAGATTCGATCTACGAAATGTACGACGTGCACCGCCCTCGGTCGGATTCACTCCCGAACTTTTAATGGTTTCAGTGGTCTGGCACAACTTTTGAAAAGAATTCGCTTTAAATGTTTATTTACTTAGTAGGTGAAATGTAAGACGTATCTATGTAATGTAGGTGCCTGCTTATGTTGAAAAAATAAAAAAATATTCGATAAAAATATCTTTAAAATCACATAGATAATCGCAGATGAATGATTAATGATTTTCCTTATTTATCTGTGTGGATAGTTTGTAAAAAAATAAAAGGTAGGTTCATGCTTAAAAACAAAATACGATCTTAACACCTCGAACTACGAATCCATGAACTAAAATGTTCGTTTCGACTACTGTTCTACGTAGGCAGTTAGTCATAATCATAAGTCATTAGAAGGTATATAACCGTGATTCAAATTATCTACCTACCTACAAGTTTTAAATGGCACAATGTCGAATTGACTCGGTCAAAAAGATCAATTTACGAGCGCACCCGCATAGATTTTACGACATTTAGTTAATTTTGCGGGTCACTGACACTTGTAAAACTTAATTTGAAGTCTACAGCTCTTTACATAAAGTTCGTTACTGTTTGAAAAGATTTGTTTTATTGTCTTTGATAGCTTCGAACAAATACGAAGCGCTCCCCTTCATTTAGGCGATGGAAGTCCAATTTTTCAATCAAGTTATGCTTTTAAGTGAAGGATATTTCCACGTTTATGTTCTAGATATCACTGTTACAAAAAGGTAAAATTATTATGGTTTTCGAAAGGAATATCGTAAAAGATCGTAATATTCTTAGGATGGCTAGGTTATGATATAGGTACTTAGTTAATTATTAAAATAATTAATTAATATCTGTATGATTGATTACAGCGCTACGGTAGGAAAAACGAATGCAAAAAATATAGGTAACCTACTTACTTACCTGCTACCTTTTGTATTATGAATTACATTGGTCCAGTTGATTAAAATTTACATCATTCAAACACCTTTAAGTAGGTAACCAACGGTACTAACATTACTAAATAAATACTTACCTATAATAAAAATTTATGTAGGTGCCCAACCACATTTCATCCTCCTCAAACTCCTCGGGTAGGTACTTTAAAGTAGTTTAGAAGTTAGAACTAAATTGAAACTGTCCTAAAATAAGCACAAAAAAAAACAAAAAACACTCACCGTTAATCACGTATCTATGTCTGTCATTCATAAGTTCCTTCGACAGTTTCGGGCATTCCTTGTTTAAGACAGTACACAACTCCTGCAACTTTATACCACTTTGTTTACTAACAAGTTCTATGAAATAATTACATTTATCACTTTCGACCGCACCGGTTATCAATTCGAGGTCATTAAGGTTAAACAAGCCTTTTTTCACGAGCACATCCAATATATTTGTATCGCACAATTCGCGTAACAACGTTGCTTTGTGTTGTAAAAGGCCGGCACATACGTCGCCGGCCGCTGCCATCGTTCAACTAAAACTAAAGTACCAAACAAGGCAGAGCGCGCGCGAACGGAAGAAAAAACGTAGTGAATCGGTCCATTCAAATCGAAGTGGGAACAGATGTATGAACTCTGTTTACTATTTATTATGTAAGTAGGCACTGTGCTTGAATACACAGCACGTAGGTCTATGTAACTTTGATGTAACTTACTTGTTATTCGCCGTTTATTTTACTAAGTAGAAGCGTCTACATTACGTTATGCATTAACAAGAGGTAACAACTTGATTATTTTATTGGTATTTGAAGACACTTGTTTCACGGTTAAACTAATTTATACTATAGCGTGCTGTGCCGCCTACTCTCACAAGCAGAACAACGGCTCCTTTAGAAACATAGATGATAATATTATATACTTACTAATATACTGTTGAAGTCTACGTCTACACACAAAAGCTTTAGTGTTCATGCTATACGATACCTTATAAGGTGCGAAAAAATTATCACATATTTTTTTGCGTTATCTTCTCTTGCAACTGGTATCTTGTCGGCGATGCCTAGTAAACGTATGGGGGGTGAAGATCATCAAGTAAATCGTCGATTCGTATGTTTATTTTTATTTAATAAAATAACGTTACACGAGTAATCCTAGAAACTAGAATAAAGTCGAATGATGCAGATTCGGTTGCAGTGTTAGTTAGCCAAAAATCATAATACGGGTTCTCAGTTTCTTTTTTAGCTGCAAACGCATCGGTGACTGTTTCGGACTTAATTTATGAACGACTTTAATTTAATATTCCGTACCGTAATCACCATCACGATTCATCATTTCAGTACATTCATAGTAGTCTTTGATTCATCATCGCTTTGTTTGTTGTTTTATGATTCTCCCTGCATATAGAATATGTCTGTGGCTATAAATGAAGTTCAATTTTACTCTATACTCTATGCTCATGACAACCCGGAAAATGTCAATCGTCAATGTCAAAATCAAGAATGACAAATCAAGTCACGAGTCACGACAACAAATTGTTGTTGCATTGCGTTTGTGTTTGGCATGGTTATAGAAATACGAGAAATCGTATTATTATCGTTGTTCAATTATTTGTTATAAAATAAATAATTAGGTTTATTTTCTACTTAAATTGTGTATTTTGTGTTTTGTATATGACGACAAATGTGTATTTAGTAGTAGTGAACATTTTCAAAAATGGCTCCTAGGAAAAATAATATTGCTGGTATGTATACGAGAAAAATATCGTTAAAGTAGATCGTTGTTTCCCCTTGGGAATCTGTTGTTAATAAAGTTATGCGATGTTTATAATTCTTTTGCGTATTAATTTTCGTAACTACGTATGAAAGAGCTTTTGGTTAGACTTGTTATATTTTTGTAGGTTATAAGCAACGTCTATTCAAATAGCGGTAACAAATGTTTATTAGTTATTAGCGTTTCTTTAGTGCTCAAATTAAATAGAGTGATTTCTTAAATGCAGAACTTAATATATATTAAAAATAAAACGTAATTTGTTTGTAATTTGTCATAGAATTAGTAGGAAATTTTATGAGCAACAAAGTATTATTTCTCCAAGTAAACTTATTGAAATGAGTAAGTAGTAGTACGATTATCTTATCCTAATTAATATTAATTATGATATTAACAAAAACCTTCTGTTTTCTATGGAGTATATTGGGCCTAAAAGTGGTGAAATTTCATCAACACGTAAATGATGTTATTGGAATGTTAAGACATCTATTATGTATTTCAGATACAGATTCGGGTTCAGATTCTGACAGTGCCTCCAGTGGCAGTCGGAGTAAAAGTGGCAGTCCAGCACCATCTGGCAAAGAAGGCAGTCAATCTCGGTAAATACTTGTTCAATAACAATTTTGATTCTTCCTACATAAATAATTGTAACTTACAACAATGCATTGTTACTTTATTCCACTAACAAACTATTGTGTTTTATCCTTTGAATTGAAGTACAAATTTTTCCTATGAATTGATGTTCTTTTTTCAGTTCTGTATCCCGAAGTCCAGGAAAATCAGGAAGCGAATCTCCCAAATCGAATCATTCAGCACGCTCAAGGAAATCTTCAAATGCTTCTAATGCCTCTCGTAGCAAATCCAATTCCCCAGCAGTATCTAACAGATCTCGATCAGGATCAGCCCAGAGCAATAAATCTGGTGCTTCAAGTGCTAAATCCAGGGCATCTGGAAGTCCAGCCAAATCTAGGTCAAGATCTAGAAGTGGTTCTCACAGATCTGGATCGGGTAGTAACCATTCTCGTTCCCAGAGCCCTAAATCCGGTGCACAATCACCAAAATCTAGATCGCAAAGCCCCAAATCTAGGTCACAGAGTCCAAAATCGAGATCTCAAAGTCCTAAATCAAGATCTCAAAGCCCCAAATCGCGGTCACAGAGCCCGAAATTTAGATCATCTAAATCTCAATCGGCAAGTCCTAAATCAGGTGCCAAGAGTCGCTCAAGATCACCTAGTGGGAGTCCTAAGAGCAGGAAATCTAGATCTCGATCATCATCTCGTTCTAAGAGCCCTGTTCCTAGACAGGATGTTGCAGACAGTAGATCCAATTCACCTAATCTTATGATTGATGATGAACAAGACAAGGAAAAATCAAGGAGTAGATCAAGGTACATTTTATTGTATAGATATCTTGTCTTATGTAAATCATAAGCTCCGAGTATTGTTAGTGTACATAAAATAATGTGAGTTTATATAACATGTAGTAAAATTAGGATTTTTAAGGCACATACAAGTTTTTGAATGCAAATGTTAATAAATAGACATTGTACTGTTACTTTTATTGATTTGTTATTAATGAAAGTTTTTCGGTGTTTTCAGGTCTGGGTCCAGACATTCAAAGTCTAGATCAAGGAGTAAATCCAAGTCTAAGTCTAAAAGTCGGTCTAGATCAAGGTCAAAAAGCTCTAATGCTTCTGAAGGAGCAGGTAAGACTATTATATAAAACATCATTCAAATGTTCTTTATTACTCTATCACCATGTTATTACAGTTTTAAACCTAGCAAACCATTGAATCTTGACAACCCATGTCTGCAATGGTTATCAGACTGAACTGCCTTTAGTTTGTTAAGTTGGCTATTAGTTCCTAAAACAAAATAAAATATTTGAATTTTAATTTTGAATTCAGTAAGAGTATGATTCCAAACAGGCAGAAGTTTGCATTAATGATATCAAGGTAATCTATTGCATTTAAATAAGGTTTGATTATCTATTTCTAGGGGACAAAAAGAAAAGGGCAGTTTTGTCAGATTCTGAGAGTGACGGAGAGGCTAAGAAACGCAAGAAAGAAGGTTCAGACAGTGGGTCTGATACCAGCGGGAAACCTAAGAAGAAGACTAAGAAACTCATTGATTCTGATGATGAGAATCAGGAAAAGACTGATACTGGTATGATCAGTATTTTAAACAGTTTAAAATAGGTTGCCTTTAATGTTATTTATGGCTAAAATACAAGTAATGTAGTGGATGTGATTGAAATTTTACCAACAATCTGTGACCAATTATTCTGATATTTGGTACATAAAATTACTTCTATTGATAATTACAATTATGCATATCCAGTTTTATTGTAAATTCAAGATGTCTACCATAACAACAAAAGAACAGATAACATTTTTTTAAATCGCCATAACATGTTTCTTTATATTTCAGTAACAGCAGATGCATTATTCGGCGACGCGTCAGACATCAGCACAGACAACGAAGGGGAGCGCGACAAGGGGTCGGAGCGGTCGCGGTCGCGCAGTCGCAGTCGTAGTCGCAGTCGCAGTCGCAGTCGCGCGCGGTCTGATGACGACAGACGGTCCGGAGATGATGCTAGAGCGAGTGGGGATGAGGTTAGTAACAAGATAGAAAGAGAAAGAATTACACTGACTATAGACTTATTGCTTCAAGCAGTCATTTGTAGGCAGCTTTATTTGAACTGATTATTTTAAGTTGCTTGTGTATGGAGATTGAATGGCAAACAACTGCTTGAAGCAGACCGTCTATAGTCAGCCTGATTGTTGCCAACCAAAATTTTTTACTTATAATAAATGAAACCTTGCTCTGACTGTGCTAGTATTAGCAAGTAATTCAATAATTATTGTTTACTAAACTCATCTAAGTAAACTAAAAAAAGGCCTAATTGTCATTACCTTAGTTATTATTTGTAGCAAGTAATAGATGACCCATGCAAAAAACGCCCTAATCTAAATGTCGGAAGTTTTATTCCGACGAGTTAAAAGTGTCTGAGGCATAGAAATTCCTAGAATATTTTGCCATTAGTCAATATCATCGAATAAACATTGTATGAATATAAATTGTAGGAAGGAACCCAAAAACCAGATGAAGAAGAAGAACAAGAGATACCAGAAACCCGTATTGATGTGGACATGCCCAAGATATGGACGGAACTGGGCAAGGAGTTGCACTTTGTAAAGTTACCCAACTTCTTGTCAGTGGAGACGAGGCCTTATGATCCTAGCACGTATGAGGATGAAATTGATGAAGAGGAAACTTTGGATGAGGAAGGTCGGGCGAGGTAGGAGCATCATTTTTTTTTTAATTAGTAATAATTAATAGAAAAACAAAACACGCGATCGCTGAAAATTGGGAGGGTATTTTAAAAAAAATTACTGCCTAAAGAGGGTAATGTTTTCTGAATGTATGTATACCTCGTTTTTTTCGTCGTGATATAAAAGGTAAACAATCTTACACTGTCTTTTTATTGTAATTATCGATTTAAAAATAAGACAGACACAAATTAAAAAAAACTAAAGAATAAACAATAATTTAATGTCAAAATGATTTTCTGTATACTTCTAAATTTTTTTTTTTAAATTAATGAAATAAATTAAAGTAGTGCCAAGATTTACAGATCTTTTAAATCATGACGAAAAATACGAGCATATGCTCATACATTTGGCGCGCCCTAGAGCCTAAACAGCTTGACGCATTTCATCATATATGGGGTGTCATTGGATTTGTCTAGATTGTCAGTGTGATATAGACTATATCTTTCAAAGATACCTCCCCAAGTTTCAGTTGGGTTTCTGTTATTCTATTAATTTGCATGTTGACTACCACAAAACAAGGAATGTATCTGCATACATACAGTTAGAAGGAGCAACATACGAATTTTGTATGAAACCCACAGGGCCACGCCCACATGCGCTTTCTAGTTAGTTCTTTCTTCCATATTGAAGAGTCTTATAACTGGTATAATATATTGACAGATTAAAACTAAAAGTGGAGAACACAATTCGTTGGCGGACAGTATTTGACAAGGAAGGCAATGCGGTGAAGGAGTCCAACGCTCGCATGGTCAAATGGTCGGATGGTAGCATGTCGCTACATCTCGGCTCTGAGATATTTGACGTGTACAAACAGCCTTTACATGTGAGTTATTTTTATTTTATCAGTTATACAAGGAAAATGTTGCTTATTAGTCAACGTCCTTATCAAATGTATTAAAAGTTATCAAAAATATAAACAGCATTTTGTATAATATATTATACATACAGTTTTAGTTAGCGTAAGTACGCAAACAGCAACATTAAATACCCCTGTTTTATATAGTTTATGTAATACTGTAGTTTCGATCTAATATTAAAAGAGCAGCAATTAAAAACTACTCTGTAGATTCAATTGATATTTTGCACTCAAGCCTTCCTATATCAACTCGCTAATAATATAATAGTTATGTGGCTAAAGTGAAGTTAGGTTCAAAAAATACAATTGAATCTAGAATGGTCCAGAAACTAAATTACTTTTTACCTATTCATTTGGTAACCAAATATCATCAAGACTTTAATTACAAATCTATCTATTTACAGTATAACTTGAAAAATACAACTAATATTATCATTGTAATATTCACAGGGGGACCACAACCATCTATTCGTCCGTCAAGGGACCGGGTTGCAAGGGCAGGCGGTGTTCAGAACGAAGTTATCGTTCAGGCCTCATTCAACGGAATCATTCACTCATAGAAAGATGACATTATCGTTGGCTGACCGTTCTACGAAGACCTCTGCTATTAAGATCCTGTCCCAAGTTGGTGCTGATCCTGATGCTGATAGGAAGTATCAGTTAAAGGTAACTATTAGGTATTATTAGGTATGCTAGTTTACATAATATGACTATAGTAGAGCCATTACAAACGTGCAGACAACGTCATGAAACAAAATGTCAAAGGGATGGACTATGGTTGCACATTCGAGCGAGAGTTCCGATATATACGTATAAGTGTAAACAAGAGATATGATAAAATGATTGATGACGTAGTTTGCATGTTTGTAATGGCCCTACTATAATAAGAGATTCCCTACTATACATTCAGTATTAACTATATAAAAGTTTTGCAAATTTGTCCCTTTCCTATTTTTTGTTCTTTGTCGGCTATTAAAAAAAAATTTCAAATTTACACAAAAATTGAGCGCTATTTACAACAATGTTACATACGTACTTCAAAAAATACATTTAAAGTTCTATAGAAATTCACAGCCACCCATTGACTGTATAGGTACTAACTAATATCCACGACACAGTGTCTCCTATAGTCTGTATACATCTTACACTCCTCCTATGAAATATACGTAGATACCTATAAAATTTCACACTAATATTGAATATACGTATGTATAAAATTTAGCTTAAAAATAAACTAATATAACTAGAAAGAA
>LGAG01001178.1:188779-212778 GCA_001278395.1 Lerema accius | reverse complement strand
TTTACAGTCATACCTGTCCCACTACTATAGTAGAGCCATTACAAACGTGCAGACTACGTCATAAAACAAAACGTCAAAGGGATGGACTATATTCGCGCATTCGAGCGAGTTCCGATATTTCTATAAGTGTGAACGAGATATATGATAAAATTATTGATGACGTAGTTTGCACGTTTGTAATGGCCCTACTATAGGATATAAGATCTTCTCTCATAAAGTTAGGGTACAGAACGTGACGTCATAACCTCAGAACATGCATGCAAGACGAACACTTTCAAACAAAATATTAGTGATTTACCCAAGCCACGTTATAGGTAGACAGATTACGGCAGCCAACTTATGTAAGAAATTCGTGTCTGCCTTTATGCGCGGTCTACCATACAACGTCATACTCTCATTTGGCTGCCTATAACAAATGCCAGTGCATCCCTTTCTTTCACATGTGAATAAATTGTTGCTTTCCTTGTCGTCTTTTATGGTACTAACGACTTGTAAAATATTTCAGCATCTGCAGGAGCAGCAATCTACTCGTCAGAATCAGATGCGTCTGACATGGAAACCCACCGGGCGAGGCGGCTGGACCGCGCGAAGGCTCTCAAGGACTCTGATGATGAGGGGAGCGACGGTGGGGGTGATGCTAACACCCCCCAGAGGAGTGGTAGTGGTTCTGGATCCGGCAGTGGCAGCGAGTAGGGGGTAGACTCGAAGTTGATGTTGACAGAATAAGGTTAGACCCTTAAAAGTTGATATTGACAGAAGGAGGGTAGACCCTTAAACTTACTGACTTAAATAGTTGACTTTGACATACCTGATTCTTTTACACGTATTTTCGTACGAATTTAACTCGTGCGTATACGTAGGAACCACAGACGAAAAAATATATAGAATGGGATTTCGGAACAAATAAGCGTAGTAGAAAAAAACATAACGTACTTATCAAATGATAACATTTCCCGGTACATTGTTCGACAGGCCGTGCTCTGTGACATACGTCAAATCGTAAAAAAGAAAAGAAAATGACTTCATTTATTTGTTCCGTTCTATTAAGTAATATGGGTGCACACATACTGGGTTATTATTTGATATTTAACGGCGAAAATCGTATCCAGTATGACTACTTGATTAACTTGATCGTGCGAACAGTAAATATACTGACTAAATAGTTAATAATTATGATAACCAATCAAATCAAATCATTATTATCCACGATATTCCAATATCCCTTACATCAAAGGCATTGAATAGTTTTATGGTTGCCATTGACAGCATAAATATAGACTAAATATTGATGAAATATAATAATGACGGAAGCATTAATTTGGACATTATTATTAAGATTTAAATTAAAAATGTGTAGATATAGTAAAGACTGTTTGCTATACATCGATCGTTTATTTCGACTGTCTGAAGTAATAATATTACATTTGTCTATAATGACCTCTAAAACAGAATAAATAAACATGTATTGTTAGTACGATCTTGAAATATCATTGTCAAAGTGTTACTCTTACAATAGCTCGAAATATATTAGTGTGACAAATCCACCCGTTGCTAACAATTCGATATGAGTTGCTTTTGTAATTTACTAATTAACATGAAAAATTTTGTGTTTTACAAATTACAACCTTGTATAGATCGTACGTATACATTACTTTTCGTTTGAAAAAAATTACTAATATTTGGTGATACACATTGTATAGGTAATTAATTGTAGATGATGTACGAGTTGTATTTTTACCCGATTGCGTTGGGAGGAGGGTAATGGTTTTCGAGCGTATGTATGTATGTATGTATGTGCATGTCTTTGGTACGTTCTACAGCACAAATGGCTAGACAGATTTCAATGTGTGAGGTGTGATTGGATTTGTCTATATCGTGTTAGTGACCTAAGCTAATTATAGTAATATAATAGCCTCTAAACCCTAAAAAAATAGTTGGATTTTACTATAAATTTACTAGCCTGGAACTAAAGTAATATTTTTGGCTACGAGCATATTATTTGAACTTAAAAACAATAAACGAATCCAAGCAAAAGTGGTCTCAACTGTCATCGGTCACCAAAGTAAGGTTATCATTAAATACCACTTTAGAATTTGATTGGTTATTTAATTAAACGCAGTGACTTGTAGGGGCACGCCGTCTATAGAAATATGAGCACGCTCCCTACATAGAAAACACTGAACACGCCACACGCACACTGAGAAAGCGACCAATGACAATACGTTACGTCACACACATCGTCATGAAATCTGGCCAATCAGATGAGCTATCCTAGTTCGCGCTATCGAAACATTCTATGATCCCTGCATATATACAATGACCCGAAGTTAGCGTTCGGGCCGCGGTCCCCAGGCAAGCGACATCGCCTGGCGGAGATCTCCACTTTTCCTCCACAGACTTTAAACGCGTTTCGTTTGTTAACTTTATTTTGTATCATAGAACACTTTAGTTCCAGGCTAGCCAACTATCATTTTAAATTCTTAGTCTCGATACTAATTGAGTTATTGGTTTGTAAGACGAAGTAAATAATTTCGATTTGATTTTGTAGCAGGTGTGTTTGTATAGGCAAATAACTATGTTAAAACGTCAAAAAGTTTTTTTTTTTTGTATATGAATCTTAGTTTATGGTCTGGGGATTGTGTGTCAGATTCTATAATGAGATGTGTGTGTGATCATTGTTGATTAAGCTTCATGTAAATAGTGACTAGAAGTAGAAGTAATAATGATAAGTCGTAAAAATAAAAGCGAGAATGAGAAATATGGTTAATGATTTGTTATTAAAATGAAATAATTTAAGTTATCCTGTTTTTTATTTAATTTCCCATTTTTACTACAAAAAGTAACTTTTTAGATAGTAAATTAATTTAGATCCTTTTAATAACTTGTTGTAATTTTAAAAGATATAAATGGCACATTAAGAGACCTCACATTTGAACACATTAGAGGCCGTTCAAGTATAATGTAGCGCAATTTGGGAGGACGGGGAGTCTTGTAAAATGATATGATACGTTACATGGGGCAGGGGGTGTCGTACATCGGGTTATGTTACATTGTTTTATTTATTTTACCAAAAATGTAGGGAATATTATTATTCTTACTGCAAAATGGCAACATTTTTTAATAAAAGGGTCATTTGTGTGTTACGTAAAGTTTGGGAAGGGAAGTAAGTCAAAAATCTTCAAAAATTGCTTTATGTAGGTTAGGTAATACTCGAACAGCCCCTTACGAGAATTTTAATTTTAGATTAATATGTAATCTATATGTATACCTAGTATACCTAATGGTATACCTCGTTTTTGTCGTCATGATTCAAAAAGTAAACAATCTTAATGTGTCTTTTTATTGCAATTATCGATTTAAAAATAAGACAGAACCCAAATTAAAAAAAAATTAAGAATTAACAATAATTTAATGTTAAAATAAATTTCTGTATACTTCTAAATATTATTTAAAATTAATGAAATAAATAAAAGTAGTGCCAAGATTGTTTACTTTTTAAATCACAATGAAAAAAACGAGGTATACATCATTTATCAAAGATGGTTTAATGCATGGGACTACAAGACGTAACCCATTTATTCTTACGTTTCTATAAAACACTTAATCAAAATGCGTTTGTAAGTTACATTATAGTAGAAACTAACATTTCAGTCAGTCTGTATGTAACGATAGTTTATAGCACAAATCATTGCATGATCTATGAGCTTTCACCTTAAATATATTTTTGTTAATTAAAAATAATACTTAATTTTATTCTAAATAAACAAGTCACTATTTTTTAAGTGTTGTCTTTATGCGTTGTTTGGGTCAACAACTCATTGCTGATCTGCATTGTCAGTATGGACTAAATAACATAATTTTATATCTGTTAGCACAAACCTACATATTATAAGTATACTTATGTATATTTAACTAAACTGTTAAAACCAATTATATTCTACCTATAAAAGGGAGCAGATATGTCCTAAATACCGTTATAAACGACACAATTTGGGTTAGTTTCTTGATTATATTATGCACAAGACGGCATAATTATAAATTATCGTAAAGTAAAAACAATACTGACGACGACGAATGTATATAAAATACTTTTCGGTTGTGTACTAAGGTTGTAACATATAACATGTGTCAACTATAAAATATCATTGATTAAAACCTACTTCTTTGGTTTAATACCATGTATTTTACTAGTATTTTTACAACCTATACATTGGTATTTGTACTAAGCACTTACAAAATGTAATCTACCCTCTTACTTACTTTAAATCGAGGCATAAATCTTCAATCACTAATTCAAATTACTTTAACAGTATGAAAGTAATATAAACAATTGTTTTGTTATTAACACAGACTCTTAAAAAAGAATAATAATAAGAATAATAGACAAAGCTGTCGTATCGTATACAATTGCGACTAAGTTAGTGGCGAAAAAAAAACTGTCACTCGCTCGCCGTATAATATCAAACGGACGGCTTCATAATGTTCGAGCGTCTCCATGTTTACGTTCGTCACTTTTCGGCTAGATGGCTCTGTCTATTCTTTTTTATGGGTTTGTGGTTAGTAACCAAAGACATAAGGTAAGGTGGGGTAAGACTAACACATGGGGCAAGACTAACACTGTCTATTGTCTCGATATTCTCTTTATTATTATATCTTTATTATATTTTATTATCTCGGTATACCTTAAATACGAAATTCTTCTAGTCTGTAAGATAGAACAAACGTAAATGTTCTCGGCTAAAACACATGTCGTTTCTTCAAGTGCATATCGAGATAATAGACAGTGTTAGTCTTGCCCCGTGTGTTAGTCTTACCCCACCTTACCTTAGATAAGTACAATTCTATAGCACAACTCATCTACCTCGTAAGTGTAAAATTGCACTGCCCTTATAAACAATACCTCCCACGCCAATAATTGTCCAAGTACCCTCATCTTCTAACGTAACATTTTTCATAATAAATTCGCATTTATCTAAACCGGTCTTAGTTCTGTCGTAATATCTGTCGATGGTAGAAGAAGGTAGTTCTAGTTGGCAACTCTGCAAGTTCAAAAGCGGATAGGCGAAACTCAGGACGAATGTATCACCGATTTTTAACTCCGATTCTTCAGGGGATAATGGTACTTGTTCTGTAAAAGAAATATTGAATACTTAAAGTAGGTACTTATTACCCGACTGTGCCGGGAGGAGGGATATGTTTATCAAGCGTATCTATGTATGTAGGCAAAGAAGTGGTTTTTGGCATGCTCTACAGCCTAATTAGCGTGACGGATTTCAACATAGGGTGTCATTGATTCGTCTCGATTGTGAGTGACATAGGCTGTTTTTAACCGATTTCAAAAAATAAAGAGGTTATCAATTCTACATGTTTGTATGTAATATTATTACAAATACTTCCCCAATTTTCAGAAATTTAATTTTTCATACATACGAGTATAATATTTTTGATATACTTACATAAATAATGATTATCAGTTTACATCATATAACATTTCAATAGGTATGTAGTCATGCATATTTTGCAAACATAATTTTATTACGAATACGTTTTGTAAAGCATTTGACGCGTGATAGGTAAAAAAGTTAGCTACTATAGTAGCTAGGTATGTAGCTTACTTTTAAATGATAAATGATTGAAACCTTACCAATTATTTCCATTGTAATGACCTGGAAAAACTCGGTCCAAAATCCGTCTATATCTTTGAAATACGCGCTCAGTATCCAGTTCCCATGGTCTTCCTCTTGCAATGGTCCTATCATAAAATCATATGGCGTCATATTTTCTTCCGCGGCTGCTACGACGTCTGTGTCGTTACTTTTGTTGAAATTAACATTGAAAACACTAAATTGTCTTTCATTTGATACATGATTACTTAATTTAGTATCTTTATCCTTTAAGTTTAATGAAAGGACATCGCCGTTTGGTTTGTGTAAGTAAATATCTTGAGCGTTGAAAATAGGAGCTGATAATACTACAATATCGTTCAATCCACCCGTGATTAGGATCGGTGGTAATTCTATTTTGGATTTACCTGTAATGAAATAACATGTTAGTTATGTAAATATTATTGGATTTAATGCTGAATTAATTGCGTCATTAATTTGTTTTCGCCAGCTTTAAATATAACTTAAAATAGACTTAATTACCTCGTATTAATTACTCTCTATCCTACACTCGGTCCCTCTTAAATATACATCAAAGTTTGTCTTAAAAACGGTCTAGAAATTTAGGAGGAATTCAATTACCAACACATAGGTAGTGTACCTACCTACGCAAGATTTTTATGTATGTATATGTATGTGAATGCACCTCGAAACTCATAATCATGTCCTTCAGTTAAAAAGAAGGTTGATAACAAAGAATAGGTATTACAAAGCATTCGTAATGAATCGTCTTTACGTGACGTTTTAAAACATTTTAAATGCACGTGTATTTAAAGAGCTGCTACACAATTTAAAACTAAATATAGTAGAAAAATACAGTTAAGGAACAATGATTTAAAACATCGAAACTCGATAGATTAATATTTCATTCAACGATTATTTGAATTTTAAAATATTCTTTGCTTGAAATTGTCTAAAAATATTGCCTTTTATCATATTTCGTATAGATAATAGTGTACAAAATTATCTTCGTCCATTATTAAAATTCCCATGATCTGGGAATTTAAGAAAAATAATAGAACGGTTAAAAGTACTCGGTTATGGCAAGATTTTTTTTTATTTCCGTATTAATTGTTTTTATTAATCAAATTCTCACGTAATTAGTTAGGTAACTACTATATTCAATTTTAGAATACCCAATGGTAGATAATATGAAAGTCAATTTTTTGCTTTCAATAGACAGTATGGATACACATCTACATTCTTCTGGTATTATGATTACTGGTAGGTAGGTATATGATGTCTGGTATACATTGTACAACAATATTTTAACTAGGTTCTATTGTTGACATTTGTAACGATGTTAGCAGGCATTTCACGGTGTATGGAAATAATCAAACTCACTTCAGTTAATTTCATGGCTATTTCGTTTACTTCGCGTTATACATCATTTCTCATAATCTGAATTCTGAAGATGGTAGCCTTTTTAGTAAACAATATATTTATATGGTTGATTCCTAATTCTAAAATCTAATACCTACTTATAAATATATTTTTTTTAACTTTGCTTCGCTTCGGTTAACCTATTACTTAGTAGTAAAAGTTTTATTTGTTGTTTTATTGATAAAGATTCTTATTTATTCTTTCCTCTATGCACCTAACCTAAGTACCTACTTAAGTTAAAAAAATCTTAGACAATGTAAACCTCCTAGATTTTAGTTCATTAGCCTAGCATAATTATGAATCAGTTTTAAGTAGGTAAACTACGAGTAGTTATTATTATGTTAGCTACATGCGTCTTCAGATTTGCAAAGCGGTAATCCACGGTCCGTTTTATTGTCTAGAATTGACGAGGACAAAACACTAATTGGAGCTACGGATAGCAGGGCATCGATGTGATAGGATTTATAATATTTAACTAGGTCTTATTTGCAATGCATTCCTATTGTCACGATTGCATATTCTGCAAGCTAACGTTATTATCTTACTAATATACTATATACTAATATTATAAATGTGAAAGTTTGTAAGGATGTTTGGATATTTGGATGTTTGTCCCTCCTTCACGCTCTAACCATTGAACAGATTAAGCTGAAACTTACGAGTTGAATCCAGGAATGGGACATAGGATTTTATCCCGATATTATTAACTAGGTACTCTTCTGCGGGCGAAGCCGCGGGTGACGTCTAGTACAAAATAAGCAGATGTTAAGCTGAGTGGAGAGATACGACCCAATTGGGTCGGTTGGAGACATCAGATAATTATCGTAGACTATAAAGACGCATGGAAATAATGCAAAGCAATAACATATTTTGCGGTTCTTTATTGGGTAAATAACATACTTATCAATAAAGGTAATTAATAAGTTATAATGATGAAAAAAGTGAAAAGTTGTTCCCGTTCGTTGATTTTATTGTAAGTCAAAAGTATTTTTACAATAATTACTGTAAAGTATGTAGTTGAAACAGATAGATAAGAACAACTTTAATGTTTTGTTAAATTTAAACCCGTACGACAATACGTTCACATTACTGTGTAAGTACCTACAGTTTGTTTATTGAGCCGTTTTATGGGAAATGTTCTAAACTAACTCCTAAAATGACACTAATTGCGATGAGAATCAAACAACGAAAATTGATTCTGAAATTATCGGGATCAAACACATAAAAAGAAACATTTGATAATTAAAGCAATTAACTATAGTTTTTGATAAATATCCTCTATTTACCTAATTAAATCTATAACAATATTATACGTGCGATTCATAGACAGGTATATAAAATACCATCAGCTCAATTTAAATATAACTGAATTCTCAATTTGATGTGTTTTTTTCGTAGTTTTTCCTATAAGTTATGCACATAAGAAAAATGTGTTGCATTTAAACTGTCATTATAATCTACCTACATATCATTTATTTAAAAAAATGTTTTTTATTTTAAAATAATTAGAATTAAATGCAATACATATTTTTTATTGTGTAAGATATTTCTTAAACAAAACATTAAAATAAAATTCTGTGTTAATAACTGAATAAATACTTTACACCTCACGTAATGAACTATAAAAAATACATGTCAAATCACGATAAAAATGACCAAAAAAATAATAATATCAATATAACCTACTGATAATTTCCGGAACCTGTCTATAAACGTTGATCTTCACACAACTTGCTAGACTCGCGTGTATTAAAATAAAAAGAACGACACGCGCGTTCATGTCGTTTGTATGTTTGTCACTGATAGTGTAAGTGTAACCAGACGTTTGGCTCGGTTAGACGTGCAACCAGCAACCAGCAACCCGCAACCTGATAGCAACATTTGTGTAAATACTACGTTCAAATCGTAACCATTGGTGCCTGCGTGCCTCGTTAACCGAATCTAATGACTTATTCGTTCTATTTTCAATTTGAACGTTCAAATTTTTTTTCGTCAATTTACACGAAGTATTGCTCTATTTACTAGAAACTGGGATTTTGAGATGTCATTTATTCTTACGTCTCTTTTAATCATTAAAACAAAATTAGACGCACAGTGTAGTAGAAACTACAGTTTAGATGGAGTAATAAGCCAAGACAAAAGGTTAAGAAAGAAATTACATCGGTTATGAACTCTAAACGATTGAAAAAAAGCAAGCAGTTTTCAAAAGGAAGTCGACTTTTTTATGCTAAATTATAATCAAACTCCAGAGTCAATAGTAATTAAAGTATTAATAAAACGAGGTTAGTTTATTTGTCCATAGACTGAAGAAACAGTTAAATTCCGTGGCAAATAAAAAAATAATCCCACACCGTTAAAGTGTGTACGCACTGACCGATACGATATCGCTATCTTGAGACGATACGGGAATACGTATGAAATTTATCGGATTAAAAACAAGATACGGTATGATTTTGTTACAGTTTACTTAGCATATTTCTTCTAATGGTGACATGAGATAATGACCTACTTATCGATTTATTTTTCATTTTTCCTGAAAAGCCTCAATTTGTGTAAAACATAAGAAATCAATAATTTTGGAAAACATAGCAATTTAATTCATTGTTTTTGGAAACTTGTCTGGTGATAATATCTTAAGAATATCTCGAGCTTGACTTAACTACAAAACTAGTTAGGAAAATTCGACTAAACTACGGGGTACGTGAACAAGCCTCGGCCGAGATTCGAACGCCGGACCTTCACTGGTTAGGCAGCGTCAGTATATTACTTAAATCTTTATGAATACATTAAAGTATGGTATCATTTTATAATCCCTTGGAAATATTGAATTGATGAGTATCGTTCCAGGTTGTATGTAAACTCTGTTATATTTGCCCCTGAAAGTAAGAATTACTTTTGAGGCTGGTGAAGATTATATTGTCATCATGAAACACCTGCCCTGACGTCTCAGGATTATATATTTTATGCGTGTTGATGCGTAACAAAAATAATTATACGTATGCAAATGTATTTTTAGGTTTAAGTAAATAACACATAATTGCCTCGGGTAAAATAATTAAGTACATTCAATTTTAACAGAAAATATTTTTTTTGGACTTAAAAAAACCACATTGTACTGTAAGAGTTTATTAGTTTTAATTAATTTACTTCTTCTAAAGTTTTCACCTTTGGCTTGGTAAGAAACCCGCTATACGTTATAGTATCTAACTTTGTAGAAAAATACCTCTCCTTTTAACATTCGTGCCAAAAGATACCTTGAACTGTAATTTTAGTGGCATTTGTTCCTCCATCAACTCCATCGATATATATATACATTTAGAACAATACATTTAGGAACCCAAGCTTTCCGATATCGTTACCCCTGTGACCTATGAGGAAAATTGGTTTTACCCAGTCTTTAAAATGTTATCAAAACAAACTATACAACCTACTTTTTTCTGTATCTTTTTATTTTACGATCCTAATAGTTAGGTCCTTCATTACTGCCGTAAAATCGTTGACTAACCCCCGCGGGGGTGATTACGTTTAGGGGTCTAGAATTTAGAAGATATCGTTTGGCGTGAACGCTAACAGAAGAAGCATTAATAGGCTTTAGCTGTAACTACGCAGCGATGGCTGCAGACACTATCCATCTGGAGTACACCGGGACTCGAGTGTTGATGTTGGGGAAGCGGGACTGGCCGCAGCCTTCAGTCCAGGAGTACACTCCCACCACCACGCCGTTGTGGAGCAGTGGACTGCCCGTATCTCCCTGAGAAGACAATTCAAAATCATTAATGGAGAAGAAATATGCACGTGGTCTTAGCCAAGTTTTGAGATCTGGGAAATTAAAGCTACGGATACACTAGGGGACAAATGTTTTGTAACACGCGTCGCCAGAGACGTCGGGTGAGGTAGCGCGACGTTGCCGGACTTCACTCGACATGTCTGGCGTCTGACGTCCCTGCGGACAACATAGTCGCACGTTGTCGCCTTAAATGCCAGGTGACTTCGGCCGGCTTCGCTCGACATGTCGCCGATATATGTCGTAGGACATTTGTCCCCTAGTGTATCCTTAGCTTAAAACTCCCCATGAAATCAGTTCTCAAAAAGAAGGAACAGTATTTATCTGACTTTTGTTCTCGTCACCTCTCGATTAGAGTTCAAAGTCTATAAACCCCCAAATGGGGCCGAGGCCCATTAACGGCTTAGCGCTTTGAGGATGGCACTCTGTGTGCCCCTTAGATACAGGTTTAGTGTGATTAATTTAATACCAATGTTATCAGCAATGGGTTTGTAAGCATAATGGCAATCCCATTAATGTGCCTGTGACGTGACGTGAATTTAAGAGCTGTAATAGCAATTTAAGAAAAATTATAGAATCCTGCCGTCATGTTGCAATCACTTACCAAACATTGTCCCACAATGCCGACGTCTAGCCATCCTGCACAAATCATGTTGCTGGTGACGGTCACACCAACGGGAGCATACCGTTCAGTGCAGACGTCTTGCTCAATAGTAAACATCTGCGCTCTACGAAGAACGTTCGAAGTGGGCTGTTCTGTCTGTTAAAAGAAAAAGTAACTTAAAAAACCAAATACTCTTCAGCTGACAAACTAACAGACGAGCCACTTGATGATAAGTGGTCACTTTCGCCAATGGGCATCTGGCTTCCAACATAGGTATTGCCACCGAAACACGTAAACAATTTCTAGTCGATATTAGGAGAATAGTAGCTAGTCAGACGTGTAAATCTGCCACTGTATAAGTCTAATCTAGATTAACTCAGCGGAATAGAAACTAGCAACTTCCAACTGAAGGGACCTAGTTGCACGACCTCGTTCATTATGGAATATTACCAAGTAGGTTCAATATGTAAGATAGATCTAAGAAATCCAAACTATTACCGATGTAGCTCCCCAACCAATAGCAACCACAGCTTGCCGATCAGCAAGAGGATAAGTGCTTCCAGCGATGAGTGCCACTTCCACGGAACCAGGAACTAAGGTCAGCAAAGTGGAGGTTCTCAGTACTGCGATATCATTGTTTAGAGTTGCGTAGTTGAACTCCGGATGACGATTGATGAGCCGGATTAAGTGCACGGTGCCTCCAGACGCGGAATAGGTGGAACCAACTCTTGTGCGCCACTGGGCTGGAGGGTCAGCACTGAAAAATTGTGAAGTATGCCATTATCTTCAATAGCGTTAGGATATTCTGGAATAAGTTGCGGCTCCTTATGATTATACAATATTTAAGGGTACAATATTTAAAAATCTTTAGCTTTGTATCAGTTTTATATGTTGGGTGTTCTATTCCTATTCGTCTAACTTTTACCAAGTAGACACTTAAGAGGGTTAGTCTTTAAACTCGTAGTTACCGTGAAAGAATACCTGGTTATTTCAGACAATTTCTACTTACATGCCACCGGTGTGGTAGCATGAGGCAGCTGACAAGATGGCGGAGCTGGTCAGGATGGTGCCACCGCACGCCTGAGTGAAGGCTCCTGTGGGTTGCCCTGTGAGCAGAGCTGCTGAGAACGGGAACTCACTGATCGTCGCGGTTTGACCTCCGGATATCCTGAGCCTACCTGTAAACCACTTTGGTTTGACTAAGTTTTCGTTTTACGACCAGAGATGGCACCACGGTGCTTCTGTATCAGGTGTATTTATTATAAATATTGCATTATTAGCTAAAGATGAGTTGGAAAGTATAAAATATGTTTAAAAATCTGTTATAGATAAGCCAATTTGTGCAGTTTGAGTACCATTTATGTCGAACACGTAGCTGCAAACACCATGTGGGATGGTAAAGTCAAGTACGATTTGTAAAAAAAAACTACAATAAAACGGTTATAATAGGCATAATTCTGTATCTAAATTAATGATAAATATCTTAATGATTAGATTATCTCCTAAATTATATAATGAAAAAAAATTACCATGTAGGTACCTACCATTTTTGGTAACAATTTCCAGGAATATTCCGATTGCTATGCCGTATATAGGATAAAGTAATGATATTAGGTCTTACCTTTGGCTGAAGAAATAACAAAAATAATAGTAAAAATAATACAAGACTTCATTTTGCACGATTCTTTCAATCTAATAATGTAATACTGACATTTATTACTAAATATCATAATCGATATCGTCGTTATCAGGCTAATCGAACAATAATTTATATCAGAATTTGAAGTATGACCTTCAGTTTTATCACGAAAATTATTTATGTTGGCCTTAAATAGCCATATTTATCGTGGCTGCAATTTCATTTGCTCAATATTTTTAAATGATTTCTGGTTAGGCGCTTGATGATATCAATAGACTTAGGGGAATGAAAATCATTTATAGTTTTTTTGAGTTTCTGAATTGTGGAATTCAATCATACTTACAAAGTACGTACCTGATAAGCCAAGCTTTAGTCGGCATATTATATAATTTATTACCCAAGAATACTATAGTTAAAAGGTCGTTACTAAAATTATAACTTATTGTTCAAAATATAAAAAAGACAAAGCGAGGGGATAACATTTTGATATAACAAGTAGGTACTTATCTAATTAAATAATTATTGGGTAACAAACAACCTGATTGGTAATAATGATCTTTAATGGGGGTTGGGGTGCCGTTTTTAAAAATAATATACAGCCTATGTTACTCTTAAAATCGAGACTTTAAATAAAACAATGATAAATCGATTTTTTGACGCAAAATTTCTTTGCCACTTTCCCCGCCGTTTTCTCCAATACGATTACATAATAATAATATTTATTTGTAGATATAAAAGAGGTTTTTGTTAAATCAAGCGTTGCTCGTATTATAGTATGAGAATAATATACCAACTTAATAATACTGGCAATTATCTACTTTCTTATAAGTGGTAGATATAAAATTTTCAAAAACAACTTTTCATGGTAAGAAAATAGCAAATGAGCTTGCAGTGCAAACTGAGAATTAATTTCGGAGTACTTTGAGAATAAGCCCCTGTGCCTACCATCTTTGTCACATAACGTGGACTTCGTGACAAACATCGAGTAGGACTATAAAGGCGACCGTTAGCTTGTTAGTATATCTTGTTGTGATAGGTGATAATGAGAATATTAACAGTACCTAGGTAAGTAAAAGGATCACGGAAGTTAGTGCAGTGCAGGGGAAGTAAACTAAAAATATGTCCCGTGCACACCAAGAATTAAGCTAAAGGTTAGTCTGATTTTAGCAATGTTTTTTATTTATAAGAAGTATGTGTGTTTCCGCTATTCTTAATTAATTTTACATCATATTCTACTTAATATTTTTTATACAATTGCACCTCATTTTTGTCATTGTTAAGGCAGGATAAAATATGATAATGCACTTTGATTAAATTATTATCAATATAATTAATCCAGCGAAAGTAGACGCTTATATTTTTTTACGAAAGAAGGAATTACACTTAGGTACCTACACCTACTTTGATAAAAAAATATATTTTGTCATGAATCATTTATTTACAGATAACAATTGATCGATAACACACATAATAACAAAACGCAAAATATTGTGAAACATAACCACTTTCGTTACAAATGTTATATGTACAGTACAAATGTTATATAAATAAAAAAATAAGTACACTTAGGTATATAATAAAAGGTATACTTATATAAAAGTTACAATGTATTTTTTATATAATGGAAATCGATGACGTAATTTTTTTATTAATTATATTTGAAAATATTTATATTCTATTAACTGTCCATTAATTAATGAATATTATATAATGAAGAGAAGAACACGGGAAGTGAACAATTGATATGAAAATATGAAGAATTTATGATTTAATGACAATACTAAAATTGTATATTATATATACCTACGCATTAACGGGTAACCTACATTGGCATTTTTATAATTTTTATGACATTTTTATGAACTATACAAAGATAACGTAACTATTTTATAACAACGGATAGGAAAGTTGTTTGCATTTGTTATAAACAAAATCGCGATGGAATTATATAGAATAACAGGATTGTATAGACATAGTTAATTATATAACAATAGTTTACAAGTGTGCAAACATGCCTATTATAGGGCCTATGTATATATCCGTATATATACACGGATATTTACAGATTTACCGATTAAAGTCTTAAAGGAAATACATTTACTCACAGTAAATGCACCAAAGCCTTCAATTGTTTACAATGACACGCCCTATTAGCTTTCCTTTTATTTGTGTTATTAAGTTTTTAATTGACTTAGTGAAATTATTATGTACCAACCAAAAAAACCAACCAAAGTTCTGCGTTTTAAGACTCGGAAAAGTTATAATTAATGTTGTGGTGTTATAAAATATTGCTGCACAAAAAATAACAGTACCTAGTGTGGATACATTACATTACAATAAATGCAAAATATGTGGTGCACAAATTATTTCACCATTACACGATGAAAAATATGACTGTCACTTTACAATAAAAAATACGTGGGTATTTAATTCTATTTTGCACACTTGTATTGTCATCATGTGGTTACAACCTCTTAACATAACGCCGTTTTCAATAACCTATTCTTGTATAATCTCTGGATAACTTACAAAGTTAATAAGTAAAGTAACATCTAACACTATGATATTATGAATTTTTAAAAATTTTTGGACGAATGTGGATTTGTCTGGATAAGGATTTTGAATAGATAGTGTATTGAAAACGATCGATTATCTGCAGTTTATCTCCGATTAGGCAGCACGAGCTGTGTTATTGTTGCTGACGTTTGCGTCAACGGCAGCTTTCTTAACAAATCGCTGACGGAAGCTCTCTCGAATACTAGCTGCCCTGGTATAAGTCCAGTTTCGGTTGTTCTTGGACCCGACCAGTATACCTAGTATTATCATGATGATACCCGATACCAAAAACACCAGCCATATGGTTTGGAGACGTTCTGGAATAGAGAATTTGTTCGTGAAGTAAATGCAGTAGATAATGTATACAAGTAAATAAAATTCAAGTGTCTGTTTGTAATATTAAAATAACAACTTTTTACTTAATGCATAGTACATAACATTTTTTTTTATTTTGTCTGTGTCTGCTTGATCCGGCTAATCTCTGAAACGGCTGGTCCGATTTTGACGGGACTTTCACTGGCGGGTAGCTGATGTAATAAGGAGTAACTTAGGCTACTTATTTTTACTTTCATCTCCGCATAGGTTTCCCGAAGCGAAGCACAGGTGGATGTGGACCCGAACTAGTGGCAGTTTGGTATAAAATGTAAGAATTTTGAGGCTACCAATGATTTTTTTAACTTCAGTAGTTCGCTACCGTCGTTGTTCAGCTGTTTTCGTAAAGTAACTTACGATGGGCGCCGGGAAGTGGTGGACGGGGAAGCGGTATTCCGTCAGTAGTCCTGGAGATCTCTCGGTTCTGGCCTCTGATCTTAGCCACGACAGTCCAGGGGTGTCTGTCCATGGGCTCCGGCTCTAGGATACTCAGGGTACATTCGCCTATTTCAAGCCATGCTTTTTCTACTATGTACTGTGTAAGAATTGAATGGCTGGAGAAACCTGAAATTAGAAGAACAAGAATAAATATTCATTCAGATAATACTGTATAAAAATGTATTTCTAGAGACATTTTAAGGTTAAGGTGTTTGTTATATCGTCTGCTAAAAATTCATTGCTGTTATTTATCAATTTTAAATGTGCTAAGAGATATATTCTCCTGGATGATGAAGCATTTTACTGCTGAAGACTTAGGCAAGGTTTAGGTAACCCTCTGAGAATTGAGAAAACTTAACTTGTAGTTGTCGCGATCACGTGATGACTTGATGACGTTATCAATAGTAATAGTGATTCATATAAGTATCAATAATACACTTATGCACCCATTTTTTTAATCTACTCCCGTTTCGTAACAGTGCTTTGATATGGAGGAGAAGTTCAAAATATGTCTTACCAAATCCATCACTACGTACAAATCTGCAATAGTCCAACTGCCTTCCAGTGACTCTTGCAGTTATTCTGTCACCCGTACGTGTCACTACCATTAAGTCTGCAAATAAAATGATTAAAGAGGTCAACAACAAACCTGTAATATGATGCAATGTTACCTATATAATGGGAGGCAGAATATCGCCATATTAAAAATATACAGCCTTTATAATAATAATAATAATATCATTTATCATTGCTACAATTCAGACAAATACAATACAAAGTACCCGAGACACTTCTCATGCTAAAATACATCAAGCCTTTTGGGCTTTAGACCATTCAAAAAATACATACAAACGTACGCTCAAAAAGTACCTTTCTTTTGCCGCAGCTGCAATACCTATAAACTTTTAATTAACAATCCTACTGTACATTTACATCCACAGCCCCTAAAAAAAGAATAGAAGGAGCCATCCAGCCGAAAAGTGACGAACATAAACATGGAGCCGCTCAAAATGAAGCCGGCCGTGGATACTATACAGCGAGCGAGTGACAGATTTTTATTCATCACTTATTTAGGCGCAATTGTATACGAATGCTCTGTCTGGTTTTTATGGGTCTGTATGTACATCACTAAATAAACAAGACCTGAAACTCGAACTTCAATGTTGGCCTGTTGCTCCGGCTTTTGAAGCTCCAGGAAACCCACATTGCAGCTCCAATGTCCAGTGCCCGCTTCAGTGAGGGACCGGAAACGGATGCTGCACTCTCCAGCATCTAACCCTGCGCCGGCATACTCTGCCATGTCTGATGAGCTGAACCCTGAAATAACAAGGTCAAATACGGGTCATATGCCAGTAGAATTAACAAGCCATGGTTTCTATAATCATCTCGGTATGTACACCAAAAATAATTTCGAACTTTTTAAGGCACTGACATGTAACCCAAGCTTTCTTCTAATTGAAGGAGATTAAGAATATGCACCAAAGTGCTATTGTATAGTTGGAGCAAATTAGAAGGATCCTCGCACTGTCGATATGGTGTAACGAATGATATCTAACGATAACAAGTGGGCCTGAAGAATGCGCAATCACTATGCAGAAATATTTGGCTTGATAGATGCTACAACAGTCAATTATATTTTAACGAGATACCTATATTACAGAAGGAAAATAGTAATGAAACTCTGAAGTTGCCCAAAGTATTTTTCTTTCAATCTTCCCTATTCCCGTGACCAAATTAACTGATATAAATGAATAAGTGTTACCAGGTCCAACAGTGAAGACGGTTGAGTTAGGAGCTCTGAAGTAACAGTATCTTATTGCAGATGGTATAGAACATGACATCAACACATTATCCCCTTCGATAACGTCCAATGATGTCCTATCAGCTCTCAAATAGGGATCTGAAAATGAAGAAGATGTTGAATGGAAATTATGTGGAATTGTTGCGCAACGGCAAATTACGGGCGTGCCATTTGCCATACAAACGTTAAAAAAGTTTCATTATTATACTTTGATTAAACTTGTCTTAATATTATCTAGGGGTCTTAAAATATTAAAGTAACAACCGATTCGGAACTAGAGTTTCGAAATCAAAAATCATTTATTTATGTAGGTATGAAAGGTACACTTATGCACGTCAATTTTTTTAGTCTACCCCCGTTTCGTAGAGGTCTTTAATATGGAGCAGAACAAAGGGGAAAGAAACACATATTTTTAGAAAAGGAATACAATACATAATTTTAATTACAAATTTCTAGTGCCAAAGTGAACGCACCTGCGAGAACTAGCGCGGCAACTTCTGGGTCCTTCGTGGCAAATGGACACCAGGCTCTCAGGAACCCGAAGTAGGTTTCCTCAGTGGTTTCCATGGCGCAACGCCAGAAGCCAAGGTCTCGTACTAACGGGTTTGTGATCTGTATCCCGCAGACGTGGCCGTTGACATTTGACTCGATGCTCTCATTTACCCTTAATTTGGTACAAACAAAAATAATTTAGTTTTGGTACTTATTTTTCTTAAGGTCACCAAAGAAATGAAGGAAAACTAAAAATCCTGATGATTTATTTTAGAAAACATAAATAGCCCTTTTACTGGACGTGCCGACCTTATAGTATCCCACAAAAATGCGTTTTTACTTTGTTCCATTAATCACCTTAATTTAATGTGTTTATTCTCTGTACTTAAAATATTAGGAAATTCATCTTCATTTACATGACAACCTATTACACAAAAAAACGCATCAAGACGTAGGTAAATGTTCTCCTTTAAAAGTTCAATTCCATTACGATATTATAATCGAGATATCTACTCACTGGCTCCCATGTCCATAGAAAGTGTAGCGGTCTTCACTGACATCACGATTGGCCATCAAGATGCGCCCAGTGGGGTCTCTGAACTTACAGGCTTGCAGCGGGTGGGGAGAGGATACCGAACAGGAGAGTGTTACTACAGGCTTGTTCACTGTCACTTTTGTCTCAACGAGGGCCTTAGGAGCTGTAACATTAGAGCAGAGGAAATATAAAAATATATCAGTCGGTTAAGTCTTCCTGTTGTCGTAATACAGGGCAGCTACCTTTTATGGGGCTTGGTGTACAATTTTTTAACAATGTATCACAGTTAATACCTACTGATTTGTATGTAGTATTGTTTAAGAGCGTGCGGGAATAAGTTGCTGGCAAGTGTTGCTGTAGTCTAGATCTAGATTTATATAATAATGATAAAATTGAGTGGTAATAAGTAGTTCTGCAACCAGCCCCTTAGGTTACACAAAAAAAGTAGTACTTAATCAAGTTTAAAAAAAGTGCGAGGAGACTTGTCCTTCATATGAAACTTGGGAATAATTAAGATACCTAAATGAATTAACAAATAAAGTTCAAAAGCACTTACATTCATTCTCAATTTTGACAGTAAAAGTAGATTCCTCAGTCAAAACACGACCTCTTACTCCAACGAACATTTTCCATACACCCTCGTGTTCGTAGTTAGCGCGAGGTAGGCTGATGTTGCATCTACCGAAGCCTTCGAAGATGACGAAGTTTTTAGGGTCAAGAATCTTGCAGTAGATGGCGTCATCAGGACCAAAGTTTTGCTGCACTGGCTGGTCCCGGATCCAAGTGAACGATTGATTGTGCTCCTGACCTTGCGCGCCTAAATACGTCAAATTAAGTTTTTATAAATGTCTTGGATCAATACGAATAACAGACACGTATGTGGGATGGCCTACACAACATAATCATTATGAAAGAACTAATGTACTACATTCTGTAAATGAATTTCATTGTGCAAATGATTATGAATCGGAAACAGGGAAAAGTAGCTAAAAATAAATGATAAATAAGGAAGAAACTAAAGTTAGTAGGTAATCTAAAGTATTGTAGTAATATTCCTGTATTTAATTATTAATGCATGGAATTATACGTATATTAGAAGTAGGTACTTCGAATTTGGGAATGAAATTAAATCAGATTTCTGGCAATCAATTATTTATGCCACGATCGTATTCCCAATTACGAATAAATATACATATAGGTACGACCTAATTACAGTTTGTCTTCAGTATTACCGATGAAAAATAGATTAATTTTGACCTCCAACTAAAACCTCCAAACCGAAAGATAACTAAACACGCAAAGACAATAAGTTACAAAATATTAATGAACTGATAACTAATTTTATTGTAAGTAACATACGAGGTTAGGTTATCGTCCCATTATTGTTAGTTCTATAATAATTGTAATTACCTTTTAGTTAATTTTGATTTACGTATTTAATAGTTAGAAATAATAGTTAGTCGGACAATAGAGTAGTAGAATATTAGTGGTTAGTAAGAGTAAACATTCTACTATCTGAGAAGAACCCAGAAAAAGAATAAACAAAGAAGAAGAAAATAGAAAAAAAACTATTGAAGATGTAGCAGAAACCCAGCCTTATAGTAATGTTAGTATATCTGTTAATTATTCAATTATTACATAGCTATGTTAGTAGGTTAGTTTGTCAGTTAATTATTGAATTACTAATCAATTACCATTCGGGAGTACTATAACCTGAACGAAAGCCACGAAAGTAATTCCTTGTCCATACTCTATTTTCCATGTACCATTCTGTGCTTTATTCACTTCTTTTACAATAAACCCGCAATTATTAACAAATTGAGGATCAACTTCGGAATTCTGTACTTCATTTTCATCAGGCCCCAAGAGCTTACAAGTGTCAGGATGGGAAATGTCATTTCTAAGCCGAATTAAAAAGTTTTTTCCCTCAACAACTGTGATCTCAGTTGAATACGCTTTTACTTCCTCTAGAAAAACAAAATCTTCGTTATTATAACAATAAATAATCGTTAAAGTCTCATAGTAGGAGACTCTGTATCGTCTGTGCCATGGACAATATAGAAACACATAAATCCAGACACAAAACAGACATTTCAATTCATCATACAAATTTCTGAGAATCGAATCCAGAACCCATCGAACGGTGGTCCAGCAGTAGCCATTAAACCTGACAGGTCGTCATAATTAATGTAATCTAGAAATCATTCAGTCATTTACCTCATTATCACGACTATTTAGATCTAATCATTAAACGTGACTAGATACACGCAGAAATGAGAATTAAATTGACGAAATAAATCATACCTGTGACATTTATCAAAAAAGGTTGTCTCCTTTCGTATGTTTTATAATCCAAACGTCTCTCTTTCGATATCAAATACCATTGACCAATATGCGATTCTTTTATAGAGTCTAGAATCACACCACAAGCTGTATGATATGGGTTATGTATGACTTCTAATCCAGGGATGTCTTGATTCTTTAGATCATATCGAATACGTGCAGGAGTTTCAATATAGCATGTTTCTGTGGTGACAAAATCTACAGCAGGTATTTTAACTTCGTGTGTCGCTCCTAATCTGGTATCGAAGTGTATCGGATCTAAGTAATCTATATTTTCAGTTTCTTCTTCTGTTGTAGTGGTTTCCGGTCCTGGGAAATACAGAAAATATTCCAGGGTAAAAAAAAATATTTTTAAATAAGTCTGTAGTCGCATGCCTACGTACAGTTTAAGTTATGCCTATTTATAATTTAATGTGTAAATAATTATAGATCTAATTAAGATAAATTGTAAAGATATTAGGTACTAATATGAAGTTGTATAAATTCAATTAATGATACATTGTATACTTAATTACTAAATTTTAAATTCCAAAAATGTATTTATAAAGTGACCTCTCATTTTTTACCTACTTGTAATGTTCTATTTACTCCCCATACCATTTATGTCCCCCCCCATTTGGATTGGAATCCTTATCTCGTCCCCTTGAGATCCCCAACAACGATTACATAACATCTTCAATTATATATTCTTTATTCTAGGTATGTATTTGTATAGTGAAGCAATAAATTGGTATCAGGAAATAAATACCTTAATAATTAACATTGTTTGTGTAAATGTCGCATTAAATGCACTTTGCTTGGAATTAATACGACATGTACTAAGTACATAGTATATTTCTTAACTGTACTTTGTATCATAACTTATTGTGGATATTAAATGTAAAATACATATTTTGATATTTTACATATTTTATTAATTTAGTCACTTTTATTTGTATTTGAAGTTTAAACTCGACCGAAAAAAATATAATAGCGTATGTGACTCTCGCAATGAAACGAATTAATGACAGCCAAAAAACCATACGTAGAAATCCATCAACTCGTTTAGGCTCAAAGAATACGTCATAAACAATTACATTTTCACGCAATTTTGCCTTTTAAATTTGTTTCTAACAAGTAACAACATAAATACTAAAACTAACCTTCTAGAGAATTCACAGTAACATGGTAAGAATTCGTTATGCTTCCCATTGTTTCAGTTACAGCATTTAAGGTCCAAATTCCGTTATCATTTTCATCGGTGTTTAATACTTTTACACGACAACCCACTAAATCCGTGCTTTCTAGGCGTTCAAACTTTTCATCAATCGGATGGTTCGGATCATCGGGTATTAAGGTAATATTATTTATTGTTGGTGTAGTAATATAACATTTTTCGACAGTTCCGAACATTGTTATAACAGCCATCTCAAAATTCTCGCCGACATTTGAAACCACTAGTGTAGGTGGCGCTGAAGTGCTACACGAACCTAAAATAGGTACTCCATCTTTTATTTTAATTCCTTTATTGATTGATGGATCTTGAAGATAATGTCAACAGTATTATTACGAAGGGATGTAATACGTAAACATAAAATAATCGAAAGGAACTGGCAGTAAAATGAGGAGAGGATAGGAAAGGATAGCACAGGAGAGAAGATAAGAGGATAGCTGAGGAGAGGAGAATTTAGGAAAGTTAACGAAACGAGAGGGAAGTTTTACAAAATGTCACTGGCTGTCGCAGCTATCTTCTAGAAAAAACAAGTGTCTGATAAAAAAAAAGGAATTGATATCAGTAAATTAAATTCCACGAACATGTTCGCCTGGCATCTTTCCTCAATGAGGTAAACTGACAACATTGCTATACGTTTACCGTTATGCCATATCTCGTGTAGGTTAGTGTCCTTAGTAGGGTTTTCAGTATCTCAATTATATCAATAATTGCATTTTCTCTTATGCAATAAGATAACTCTATTTGCAGAAATACATTAGTTATATAGTAAGGCTTATTATAGTCTATATTGGTATTACTGATGAATAGATTAATAGTTCGACGATGGTAAATATTCAGTCTTGTGACGTCAATGTACATAATTACTTTTATTCATAAATAATAGCGAACTCTATTATTTACGTTAAAGTCTAGAACAATAATATACCTACTACTCGTGTCATACAAGTTAAAAAATAAAATAAAGTTAATACAATACAAAGTGGATTGTTACAAAAAAATGTCACGTTTTGCACATTTAATAGCAGCGAGCATGGGAAATGCAGACAAGAAATTCAAAGCCTTTGCACGCAATAATAACTCTTAATGTAAGTAAACAGCCACATCAACCTACGATTTTCGTATCAAATTCAAACAATTCATACCTTACGAATCGATCTCAATGTTTAATTCTAGGAG
>LGAG01001178.1:169010-183704 GCA_001278395.1 Lerema accius | reverse complement strand
TTTTACAATCTTTCCACTTACGTCATCGTCAGGTTACCTTTAGTTCTACAGTAAAATGATTGTTATAGGTCAACAATCATTGTCAGGATAGCGATCTATACCACAATTAGCGAGTCACGTTTCAAACCAATCGAACTTGAGTGGTCAATTAAAGTAGATTGCAAGATTAAGTTAAATTTATGGCTAGCAAATATCACTTCAGCTAAATTCTGTATTATTTTGAGATAATTGTGTTGTCAGTGACTAGAGCTGCCATCTGTCCGTGTTTCTCTGGATTTGTTTTAGTTTAGAAGGCGTCCGTAGGGCGTCAGAAGTTGCTTTTCAAATTTTATTCAGATCTGGGAATTTAAATGCTCAAGTTTGAGTACCGCTGTTTCTGACGACGAGCGCTTAGCCAATTTTTGGATAATTTTAACCTTTTTGCGTGACATACAAATTTAACTATAATTACGGGATTGTTAACTGATTAGTAATGTTTTGTTCGTTTATAGTAATTTATGCCAAACACGTAGGATAATGTTTTCCTCATTATAATTAGTATTTTCCTCGACGCAGTCCCTGCTAACTATGCCAATTCCCGCAACTTAAGCTCTATTATGACATGTAACTTACGATGATTCTTCATGTTTATGTCAATTAAAGGTTTCTATGACCTCTACTAACAAAGTAAACTCGTGGGTGTGAAGTGCTGTGTATGCTTGAGGAGTTCCCTCGACCGTCTTTCGGCGACATCATCAGATCGACTCCAGATTTTCACGTTATTGTAGTGCTTAAAAAGACTTAATTAAAAAATTAACAAACGTATTAGTCGTCCCTACGATTTTTGAAAGTTCCTTTCGATTTCTATAAGAAGCCATCATCAGAACCTGGTTTCCTTATCATGGGTCCATCCTTGGGATGTCTCCTTTCTAACAAAAAAAGGATCATTAAAATCTGTTCATAAACGACGAAGTTATCGGCAAACACATATAAAAAAGCATAGGTATATTATACGGTCGAATTGAGAAACCTCCTCCTTTTTTTGAAGTCGGTTAAAAATATTACCCTTTTTCTACCGCAGTCGTTTAATAACTTAAATCAGACAAATATCTGATAGATTTAGTAGAGGAAAGAAACTATGGGGAAAAAGTTTCGACACATCTAAAGGCTCTATGCTATGAATAAGTTTTTTGTTAGGTCGATCACAAGTATCGTTTTGGCGAGTTCATTGCCCTACCCTACGTCTTTCTAGCTCGTATTAGCATGTGTGTACTACTACTATCTACTTAATAGTACAATCTATTTTGAAGAAATGACTCACGCATCGCGCTAAGGGTAAAGATATTACGAAATGTTCATTTTGCTGAGCTAGGGAATCAAATTACTCGTAAGTTATTGACCAACTAAATGTAAACTAATAGGTTACTGACATTTCAGTTAATACTCTATTTTACTAAAGGTTATTTAGGATTTACGGTGTGTTGTAGAGTACAGACTGACTACCTACATTCCATGTTTCGTAAAGACTTTTTTGATATTCTTACACCTAGATGAATTTATAGTTTAAACTATTTGAAAAATTCTAATTGACTCCGTAAAGCGGTAGAGCACACCGTTTGTTTAATCGTATTTTATAAATTTTCGTGTCACAGTTTCAGTTTTTTTAGTTGTATTTTTTTTACTAGCTAAGCCATATACTACTAACAAACAAACACCACAGAATACTTATTTGTTGCAACTGAAATTCCTTATAAGTAATTTTTTTTATCTTTTTTTTTCTAAATTCCTTTGATTTTTTTGCTTATTTAACCTAAAATAACACGCAGAATTATTTGATGTTAGCTAATCGTCTCAGAATTCACCAAACCAATTAAAGCAATGCAAAAAGTTGACAACTAACACAGATAGATATACCGGAGAAATGGAGAGATGGAATCTACGATTTCTCTGGCCTGGTTTATAAGATGTTTTTTTTAATTATTAATGCCTATTGCTATTGCACATGCACTATGCACAACTTCAGGCGAATCAACAATCTAATAAGCAAGATTTTAATAAAATCCTAATGGATATTACATCAGAAATAACTGACAAATTGAACTTGAAACAGCGGTGTAAAAAGCATGATACGTAAATTTCATAAATATGTGAAGATGCACTTATTACGTTAGGGCCTAACTAACAGTTATTTACCAAACAGATAGGCTTTTTTGAAAATTAATTATCTGCTCATATATCTATAAAAAAAACAAATGATATCTCTAAGGTAAAAGGAACCTACCAATATTTTGCATAAGTACGGTAGATATTTAAAAAAAAAGCTTTATTTTATTTGGATTTTATTTATTTAATAACTACATTGATATACGTAATAATGCCTTATTAGTTAGAGGAACTGCAGTTATATTTTTCTTATGCAATACTTAGATACTTACTACTGTAAATGACGTAATCCGAAAAATATTTAAAATATTTACATACTTAAACTATTATTTAGGTGTTTAAAATTAATTATTGTATTGGAAATCCGGTTTCCAGGTTAGTGTAACGATTCGAATTGATTTATTACAAGGCTGGTTTTTGTAGCATTTGTTTGAATTACCTACTTACAGAATTATATTTACACCCGGCTGAAAAATTTTGTTCTTGATATTTATTTTGCAATTCGACGAAAAGTTGCAGAATTTAAAAATAATTATGTATGCAATCATCACGATTACAGTTACTAAATAATCTATAGAAATAGTGAATATAATTATTTATTCATTATGGTATTTATCGCATTTATGCATAGGTAAGTACCTACACCAAATTTTTTCTCTATTTTTCCTTTTTGCCAATTTTTTTTCTTAATTGCTTTTCTCCATTATCTGGTAGTATTGTTAATGACACCTACGTCACGGAATCCTGGTATGTTACTCGTATTTATTATTTATACAGCTTGTAGTAAAGTGATAATTTATTTTGCAATATGCCATTAGAAGAATTCTACCATCGCCCATCGTTTTACCTCTACACCACTATTACAATCGCAGTATTGCGTATGCCCTTAATTCGTGACGATATTATCAGATTTCATGCTTAACTTATGCAATAGCAATTTAAGAAAAACTTAGGTTTTTGCACAATACTAATGTGCAATAACATAAGCATTAGGCTATAGTTTAATGGGCTAGAGAAATTGACGTCTCTTCGTAACTGAGGTACCATGGGTTGCATAGAAGATCACACGAGTCCCCCTATTTACGGCTGATGATTGTCGGGGGGATTTTATTGGGTAGAAATCCCCCATAACCTTTCCTTCTACATCTGATCTAAGATCTTAGTATACAGCTTAAACGGCTTCAAGGATTTCAACATACATAATTGAGGTGTTATTCAATTCGTCTTCATTTGGGAGTGGCATGGTTTTTTTTATTTAACTTTACGCTGCACAGATTTTTTCTGTTTAATTTTTTCTATGACGACATATCTGTCGCTGTCTCATGCCGCGTTCGAAGGAATTGTACCTTTACATTACAGACTTGATACAATACAATATTATAAAACTGCACGCATCCGATCGTCGGCTGATATAACAATAGGCGAGTTCTGTTTTGTGCTTAAGAACCATTGTTCGGTGCTAGCTGTCGTTGACGTCATAGCAACTTGTTATTCAATATTGCACTTTATTGTATGTGATAATAAGGATCAATTGACGTGTACAGACTGCTATTTCTTTTCAACCACCGTGTGCTGTACACGGATGACAATAGAAGTTATTTTACCTACTTGTAATGGATCTTATTTCTGATCCATTATAAAATTTAGTTACCTTGGGTTATTCTCAAGTCTGCCAATCCGCACTTGGCCAGCGTAGTGGACTATGGCCTACACCCCTGACACGTTGAGAGGAGGCCGGTCCTTGTAGTTGACCAGTTATGGGTGATGATGATGATTTACTTTAAGCTGCCTTGGACAGTCTGTAAACATTATTAATGAGCCTCTAAAGCTCACCTTCTTAATCGAGATGACGCAGAGCATACTCTAGAACGCTGCTCCAATGCGGATTGCTAGGAGTTAGTGTACCTAGATGTTGGTAGTTTCCAAGTTGCACGAAGGCATCTGACATCTTAACGACTGACGTCTAACAGAAACAAAATATAAATACATAAATTAATCAACAAAATACACAAAATAACTAAGTATAAACAATCAATAGTTTTACATAATTATTTCTTTATTGTATCCATTTTGACACTTTATTGTTTCGAAGTAGAATAGCTACGAAGTTTTCTGTTGCATCAAATACAATAAATATAAATGATAGGTTGTATCTTGTAACCTACTCTCTTAAATAGCTAAATAAGAGCTAAAGGTGATGAAAACAGGCCGCCAACGAGGTCAATCCTATAAACAAAATGATAGGCGAATTAAGAATTCACAAATTGATTTCATATGTAGATCGTTTCCGTCATAAATATAAATGGATGTCCTCGTTGTTTGAAACAAAAAATGTTTTTAAATGTCTTTTGATATTTTCGTTGAATGTTGAAATAACAGCTAAATAGACGTCTATTAATTAAATGTGGTCTCGGTGAATATCATGAATTTTTTTTATCTCCAAAAACACAGTGAAATTACAGAACTAAACAAACAAAAAATAATAACATGATAATTATAAATATTAGAATAAAATATATTTTTAAATTAATCCAACGAATTTATTCTAGAAATATACTTTTGGTAAGTTATGAAAGTCTTTTTAAAAATAATAATTTCGATTTTAAGAAGTCACATGTTGCTTCCGTTAATTACAAAGTTAAATTAGATTCATCAAAGAACAAGCCGGTATTCAAACTAAAAGTTAATCAAAAATAGCGCGTCTCTATCATAGAGCGAGGGTCGTACGAAATTCTTAGACTTTAAATGCATATTCATACACAGACATCCGGTGTAATAGGGTTGTCAATTTTTGACGGCATTAATAATGAGTTAAAGCAGAAATATATCTACAAATTCGTTAACCAAATAGTAAGTCTAACCATAGATTAATTTGTTATTAAAATCGCGTCGAATAAAGGTACTCAATAATTGTGATCGAACTTCGTCTTGATAAGTTCGTTTGATCATCAATTTATCGAAGGTGAAACTTTCATCTTGCGTTTCTGTCCTTCTGTAATTTCTTCTTTTTCGAATATGACTTAGAAGTTTGTGGCTTCTATAATACTTGAATGAACTCAGGCAAGAGTATTGTACACCATTAAATTCTGTGTAATATCAATCTTACCCAATATTGTATACAATTGACTGTTTTCTACGCGCAGATAAAGCACGCACAGTCGGAAGTGGTTATCCGAATGATAGTCACAACTCAATGTCAACTCTGATATTAGGTATATAAAGTTAATTATTTACTAACAACAAATCATTAATGAAATTCAGAACGTTCATTATTTGCTAATACAATTATTAATAATAGTTTAGTATCTAATTTATTTAGTTCTAGTACCTAATACAATTTCATCTATATGGCTGATAAACAACTCATGATTAGTGGGAATCCTACTAGTAACTCTAAATACATCACCGACTGGTTGCCGGCCAAGGTCATACAAGGTAACCCTAAATTATAAAGGTCACAGGCGAATTGGTAGACATACAGACGTACAAGAACTTTGATTAACGCTACAAATAACGTTCTTAATAACTAGTAAATCATCATTAATAGAAAAACACAAAACCTGACTGTAAAATAGTCAGAGGGTTAAAAAAAAATTATACCCTATGTCCCTCTAACAATCAAGAAGAATCCAATGACACCTTATAATGTTGCAATCCGTTAAACTGCATAGTCTGTAGGGCGTGACATAGAAAATATAAATACTCTCGAAAAATATTTCTCTCCATACGCGTCGGGTAAAAGCTCCAAAAATATTGTAAAAGAAAGATGATACTTAGTAAATAGAATCTGTAACTAATCTACTAGCCAGTCTAGTAAAACCTATTTCAATCCTAAGTAACATTAGTATTTGACTAATCCGTAACGCTTCATTACTTTCCGTATATTACGTCGAAGTATCGTTTTCGGTTCTCGTTACGAAGGATTGATAGCCCTGTTATGTACGCGCGTTCTGATTGGTCGAACTCGAACTGTCATTTCCTTATTAGCACCTTTATACGTGACTTGTTAAGTGGATATCGGGTGCCGTACAACTTTTCAGGGTTGCCACTCATAAAATATTATTTTGTATTATTATTTTAATTTATTTAAATATATTTTTAGTACAGAAATACTGTATTTTTATTGCTACTCAAAGTACACTTTATAAGTATTCATTGTGACTCACTCATGTCATCAATAAAATAAGTACCTAAAATTTCAACACCTTTCAGAAAAAATATTCTTAAATTTTTATTCTAGGTATGCCATGATATCATGATAAAAAATGTTTAAAATTTTGTACAACATTTTTACTTAAACAAAAATTTTAATTACAAAATGTGACAACCCTACCTCGCATACAGGATGTATATGTATAGGTTGAGTAGAGATACATACTTTAAAAGTGCATCGTATGACGTTGGCCAGTTACGCCGCGAATACATTTGACCCAATAGCCTAGTTATAGGACATAGGACATCTATGTTTAGTTCCTATAAATACATAATCTTTACAAGATCTTCAATGTCGTTCTCTTAAAATGAGAACTAAAGTTAATTTTACAGTGGCCCAATTTCTTAGATTTCATTAAAACGATGGAGCTTTTATTAAGCCTGTGTTCACAATAACGATACCTAGTTGTAGATAGGTAAGTACTTACATCAGCGTACGAGTAACAGCAAAAAAAATTTAAGTGAATTGAATAAAATTAAAAAATCGTTTAAGACGGAGGCGGTTGAGCCAAATCTCATCTAATCTTACATATCTGCCAAACAAGATAAAATAGATAGAAGTCGGTAACCTTCATAGAAAGATTTTCTTACCCAAGACTGCAATCAGTGTATTATATTATATTGAAATCATTAGACCTCTGCTTTATATCATGTATTACTATCATGGTGATCATAATTTCACTGACCGCTATAAGATCTTTCATTTGATTACTCTGTGGTAGATGCAACCATTCATTCATTTATTATTCTGTGTCGTTAGAAAGTTCATGAAAAATATCCAAAGCTTGGTTTCACTCTTCGCGGTTCTGATGTTAATGGTTACAATTCAGCTTTATTTTAGTTTCAAATAGGTTTCTACAAAAAACATTACCTAGATATATTTGCGTGTGTTTTTAAGGATACTGTAGGAAACTATGAAATTAAATCCAGTTATCACTTGAAAACTATACTAAAACACCTCCAATATGGCTTAGCTACAAGCTACAATCTATCAACTTCATACTAGATTGGTCAATTTACATCAACGCCTCCGATTCGTACACGCCACATAGCACATAGGTAGGTACACGCTGGGTACCATCCACTGGACCGAAGTAATCCCTTAGATTATTTTGTGGCTAATTTTAGCAACTGACCTTTCTTACATTTGAAATGACTTAAAGACTAGTTTAGATTAGACCCTGAGGTTCTAATCTGAATTACCAATATTGCTTCTAACAGTTGTAACCCATTATAATATCAGCCGTTTTTAGCAACCCTTTTGGTGAGATGTCGTGAGATTTGACTCTACCCCTCCTTCCCACTCTACCCGTATAGTAGGTACAATAGAAATTTTTGAGTGGTGAATTTAATGTAAAAATAATAGCCTAATATTTAACTTCATTAATTCATACTTTATTCAATTTTCATATTTTTCGCGCAAATTAAAAAAATGCTTGTTATTTTACTTAATTGATTTATAATTTATTATTTTTTTACATTTTTCTCGCAAATTTTATGTTATGTTTTGTAGAAAATACCTGCCATTCGCCGAGACCCTTACCCTATTAACATTTGACGAAATTCGGCTCCATATCGTCTCAAACATCTCACGTAATTAAAAAACATATTACCAGGGTACGCGATCTACACGAGACGTGATCATCACGCCCCGCCATTCTCTAACCAAGCCTGCAACACCGATACCTGGATCTAAAAATGTATTTTCCAGGCCGCTACTGATCAAAGAGGCAAGTGTACCGTAGCCGACCGTTAATGATTAGCAACATAGCAACCACTGACCGATAAGCGATAATGCGTTCATCTACGCATGCGAACAGGCGCCCTTATTTCTAATTTTAGCAATCCAACTAAACAATAAGAACAGCGTTTCCTATCCAGTCATCTCCCAGATATGAGCAAACAAAACAAACAGTGTGGAACGCAGGCAGGAGGCAGGTTGCCATGACAACCGGCGTGATGTCTATTTCCGTCCGAGCCATTTCATCTCGCAACTGAATTCCTCGCGAGCGCATAATTTCGACATTTAGTGCACATTTAGATCGACAGTCGTCGTTCTCAACTGTACGTTCAGTTAGTTGGTAATAGTAGTATCGTATAAATAAATAGGCGCGTTAAGTCCCAATTTTTACCGCTAGATGACGGTCATACAAAGTTGGCAACCAAAATTTGATTTGACGGCGGCGACGAAAGCTCGCGTTTTAATTCCATAAAATAGAAAGATTCTGGTAAAAACGTGGTTATTCAGTCATATATAATATTCGTACAGCAGATATATTCGTAGTATACAGTATAAGAAACCTATATGAGATAATCACACAGAATGTTCCGTAAGCTTTACGACAGTATACATACATATACCTCGTTTTTTTCGTCGTGATATAAAAGGTAAACAATCTTACACTGTCTTTTTGTTGTAATTATCGATTTAAAAATAAGACAGACACAAATTAAAAAAAAACTAAAGAATAAACAATAATTTAATGTTAAAATTCTAAATATTTTTTTAAATTAAAGAAATAATTTAAAGTTGTGCCAAGATTGTTTACCTTTTATATCACGACGAAAAAAACGAGGTTACAACATCATAGATCGACATAATTATGCCACTGGGAGGAAACTCTGTAGAACTCTATATGAGCTGTTTAATCGACTCGAAAACCTGCGTAGTGAGGCCGAAATCTTAGTTACAAGTTTATAGCAGCTTGCGAGTTCTCATTGTAGCTTAGATCGAGGTTAGAATAACTGCAGCAATAGAACTAAATATATCCCTGGCTAGAATAAATGGGTACACCACTCTACTTCGTGTTGGCAAGGTGTTAAGACACTTGCCACTAGTTGCTCTATCTTTATAATATATTAATACGTGAAGGGTTCAATTATAGATCCCGTTTCAAGAATAATGCAGAGCTTGAGATTTAGCATAGGTAAAGTTTACATATAGAAGAGTAGGAAAAAAAAATATTATGATACAAATACAATTTACATTTAAAAAACAAAATATTACGCTCCTAGTGCGTTTGAAACACAGACACATCACACATACTCAGTAAATGAAACATCCCATTGAGGGTTAAATAGACATCTAAAGAGTACCTGTACATTATAGTCTATTCTATAGTTAGACATAATGGATTTTGGTCGAATTTAGAACACAGACTGGATCTCTAGTTTTAATTGATAGTATTAAGTATACAATTGTTATCTAATAATTATTAGGTATTACTTATCACAGCTACTTTAATTTTTCACTGATATTTATCGACTAATGTTTTAATTGCCTAATCAACCAATTTAATCAACAAAACATTGCAGCGGCTTCCTATGTGAATTATTAAAGTCAATCTTATTATTTTATTTTGTGTCTAATCTCCTATAGTTTCCGATTGGTTAGATATGAACCTGTTTACTAATACACTACAATCAAAAGCTTATTTAGATTATAGAATGCCTTTGAAGAAACCTGTTTAGAAGAAAAAATCTGTCGCTATCAAAGATCTATGAATGTTAGTATAGCTTTAATTTAATGTGTATTGCATATTTAAGACAATAAATGTATGTATTTAAGATCAACGGGTACCTAATAAGATCAATATCAAACATGTTAAGTTTTGTTTAAATTAAACATCAATTGAATCTTATTCAATCTTGTAATGAAGCTCTAAATATTTGTGAAATAAGCATCGTGTTGTCATAATTATTATTTTCATCTTATTTGACTGTCATTTATCTTTGTCCTGTAAGTAAAACTTTAAACAAGTAATAAAGCTTAACGCTCTTTTTTTTTTTTATTTTTAGGAAACTTTTCCTGTTTAGAAAATTAACTAAATAATAAGAACTTGCAAGATAGCATTTAGACTGGATTAGACTTCTGGATTAGCCAATGACTAGCTTGTCATTTAAACACATGCATTCTTAAGACTTAAATGTGTTCGTAATGTCATCTAACCCTAATGTGGCGTGTGTGTGTGTGTGTACGACTCGTGTTATCTCTGTTTACATTAATGAGTGAGTCAACTCAGTCTAAGCGTTGCACGCACATTGTTCCCTACATACCGCACTAAGATAACCATGGTTTAGGTCGACTATGGATGTTACGGGATAATTGAGTTGCGCCATTTTGAATTTTGACGCTTTTAAAACACGTACTTTTTAGTTTCAAACATAATTCATGGGGAAAATTCTCACTTGGGAATTTACTTAGCTACTACTTTAAATTTAAATTGTAACATATTTAAGTTCGAATTTTTATATATCAAGAAATAATACGGGGCCCATTTTATGTAAGTCTCATAATAGGTCAATAAATATAGTGATTTTTTATATTGTATGTCTTTTGTTTCAGGTTCAATAACAACTAGTATACTACTGGATTAAAGTAAGTATTTGTTAACCTGACGATAAAATATAAAACAAGGATACATGACATATATTTTATATACTTATCAACTCAGTTACACACTCGTAAATCATGGTCAAGGTAAAACACCGATGGTAGGAGACACATTTGATAGTTATCACTTATCAAATAATAATCAAAGATACGTAAGCCTGCCAACCTTCAGGCAAGGCCAGAAATGTTCTGAAATTCATGAGGCCAAAAAACTTTTCTTTTCGTAACTTATCTCGACAATCACGACATCTTTATGTACTGTTTATGCAACTTGTTTTATCAACTTTGTGGAAATAACTTACATACGAACAAACGACCTATGAAATGGGAAATGGTCTTCATCATCCATGGACTTTAGTAACACTAAAAGTATCTCCGATACTATGTCGCTTAAGGGAAGAAAATAGCGAAAAATATTTGTTTTCTTTTGTCCCATGTTACTTCAGTAGTAGTGTTACCCTAGTCGGTACTCAAGCGCTACATAAACAAGATTCCACTTAGCTATCTCTCTGACAGCCTCTCATTTAAATCTATACTAACAAACAAACTTAGATTTCTCTCGAACAAACCTTGAATTGATAATTATTTTTTATTTTTATACGCCGTGAAGAAACTCAAGATCATCGGATAGATTCAATAGAATTATATTGTTATTGATATTTCAAGTTATAGTTTATTTTATTAGTTCTACAATATTGGTAAAGTGTAAAATATTAACATTAAATCTAATTACCAATACATTTATACTAATACTCCTACGTACCTACAGACAGACTTATTCACGTACAATACCTCTTCATTAATGTGTTTGTTTAGGTTAAAATATTTCTAATTTAATTAAATTAGATTGGACATTGGCGCCTAATTTATGTTTTCCCAAGCCAACGAAATAGAAAAAAGGCTAACTAGTATTATAATGAATCTAAATATCATTAATTCAACACAAAACTGCCCCACCCGTGCAAAAATAGTGGTTCTATGTTACCATGTTCGTGTTCGATGTCTGTTTGAGCCAATTAACCCATAATTAAAACAAGTGAGGTGTGTCGTAGTGGTCAGTTTGTCACGCAATCCTTTTATAAGGGGAACGGTCTTTGTACAGCTCATTATAAGGCTTCTATTTGGTACAAAAAGTTAGATTATGTGTAAATATATTACCATTATTTTAGTCGCTTCATTTCCACAAAATATAAAGACTTTGGTTACTATGCTGAGTTCCTGTGGATTCGTTTTCACATCGAAGACATTTGAGTGATGATTTCAAATTTCTATTAATTGTCTGGATGTGTGTCCGTTGTCAATTTGTGTTGTCGTTGTTGTTGTCTATAATTTCTTTTGTCTGGATGTGTGTCCGTTGTCAATTTGTGTTGAAGTTGTTGTTGTTGTCTATGTAAGGAATACTAGTTTGAGGTTATAAGTGTGTAAAGTGTATTATTTTTTATTTACACTAGGAATCTAATCACATTATCAGGTTCGCAACACACTTAAAACATGACAACGTACATTTAGGTGGAATCTGATATACACTACATTGACTAACAACTATAGTTAGTGACTAAAGTAACAAAAGAATTAGTTTACCCTTGCTAAACCACGGTTAACCATTGATAAGTATGGCACATTGGTTACATTTCTCATCGTATGCGCCTGCGTGCTCGGAAGATATAAGAAACAATGATACCATTGTTCTGTTATACATAAAAAATATCCCACGATTTTGTGAACACCATAAAGCATTTTACTAGCAACAGTATAAGCTACTAAGTATTGTGTTTAAGTATGATACTATGGATACTTACCAATGTTAGGCACGTTTATAACTATGAATATCTATATTAGCATACTAAGATGTTCCTATCCCTTTTTTTCAGTGTTTTAAAAATATTTCCATCCATCTTTATTAATATAACTATTCAACTACATTATTACTTTAATAACCATTTAAACAAGATACTAAACTTACTAAGATGTAACCTTTATGTAATTCGTGTGTCTGGAATTGTAACTGAATGAAAAGTATTTATAATCTTGAATAAACATCAAAAAAATTTTATGTGGGTAAGGTACACTTCTCACCTACGCTGTCAGCTAAATGTTTGATTTTGGAAAAGTCGGTAAAATTCACAGTGTTAAATTATCACGAATTTAAAGGAAAAACTATCACGAATAATAAAACTTAACAGGTTAACTAGCAATATAAGAAACCTGAAGTGCAGGCAGGAATCATTTGACTGTTTTTTTTTTTTTAAAATACGATCGACAGAAATTGGCTCATAGATTAAAATAGATGGATCTCAAAGGTCAAATGTCAACGGATTTCAGATCAAGTTATGAAGAAACCTTGTAGTTTTAGTACTGCTACGAGATAAACTTTATTTTTTTATCTGATAGTTGCACTCGAAGAGTTCTGAGAAAGGCCGCGATAGCGATACAGATCTAACGATAAGCGATAAAGGCACCGACCGTGACGATACACTTCTGACATGTTTATAATACTCGTGTTCAGTGTTTTGAGAAATAAATTAGGTACATTATAGAATGTACATTATAGAATGTACCTAATTTATTTCTCAAAACACTGAGATAACTAGAGATAACTATTTATGCCTTCGCTATTTTTTATTTACTGCGAGAAGTCATTCCAATATGATGAAGATGTAGGTACGCATGAAAGTCGGTTTATATTGAGCTGCTAGGCACATATTTAGACTAAGATTAATTTAAGATTACTTAAATCAAGTTAAATAAATTAATACCCGACCAATGAAAAGAAGTTATCTTTATCAAATGGACGCAGATGTATTTACTGTTATAGAAACTACATTAACACATTACCTAGAAGGGCTTCCAAAACATACATACAATATTTTATATATTTTACCCGACCCTACTTATCCCTTTTGGACCATTCCGAACTGATTAAAAAGATTTGCAATTCTGGTCACAATATGCGTCATAATTAGATTATCATTTAATTCCTCTCATGCATATCACAAAAAAGCCTATCATGTTTATTTAAAACTATAACTATTGTGACGGACTCCGAAATAAAATATTCATTGTTAGCTTTCGTAACAATTCTAATAGTTTGAGGTGCTTTGTAGCATGAATGATAACGTAATGGAAGAATTAACTCACTTATTGGGCAATGAAACGTAACCGGTAATGTCTATCACGGTTTTCACAATCATTTCATGACTATGATGTATATCTCTTACTATAAAAGAAATAAATAGAAATAGATGTAAATAATGGTTGCTACCTCTTAGCCTTTAGTACACAGGCCTATATATATCTAAAACTATAATAGTATTGTAATAATGATAGCTTAGCGGTTTAAACATTGGTGTCCCGAACGGGAGTTTCTATCTTCAAATTAGGCATGGCAATGGCATGCACCTCCAATTTCATATAAGAAATCAATTATCACTTGCTTCGGTGAAGGAAAACATGATGAGGAAACCTGCACAAATGAGAGTTTCCCATAAAGAACTCATACATAGGTGTGTAAAGTATGCCAATCTGCACTTGGCCAGCGTGGTGGATTATGGCCTGTACTCCTCACATTGTGATTGGAAACTCAATCCCAGCAGTGGGACAGTTGCAGGTTGTGATGATGATGGTTAAAATCTATACTAATTATATTATAACACTGTGATTGGGTCTATTAAAGCCTTGGTATACTACCTGATTTATTAAGGAGCGTAGGTCATGGTCGATAATTGATGGGTGACCGCAAGTAGATAATAAAATTTTATGTCCGTTTGGTCATAAAGACCCTAATTACGACTTTACGACGGTAGGATTGGTTTCTGTGGTTGGTTAACTGATAGTTACCCATCGAACATCCTTACGAAAAAGATTTTCTTATTTTTAATTAATTAAATTTACGATTTCAGAATCGTTTTCTTTTGTGCTACTTAGTTGTATGCATTAAAAATACATAA
>LGAG01001178.1:153995-168466 GCA_001278395.1 Lerema accius | reverse complement strand
CTCCTAAATGGTGTAAAAGCTTGTGCTGTAAACACGTTCTTGAACGCTAAAACGTGGCGAAATTGCACTCGAAACTAAAAGTCTTTTTGAAAAAAGCTTTTGAAACTTGGGTTTTAAAAAGGTGTTTTTGAGTTTGAAATCTGTCTCGTAGTAGTCGTGTTGTTTTGAAATTTATGAAACTACCACAGCACTAAAATGCATACCTCCTAGTAAATAAGTTAATTACATTGACAGTTATTAACTAATAATTAATTTAAAAAGTACTTCAAAGTTTTTTATTATTGTGAGTCATGAATACTTAAAATCTTCAAAAGCTTTGCCCTATATCATCTTTAAATTAAAAACGTATTTTTTGTGAGTATTAAAATCCCGTAAAAGTTGAAGTTCAATGCTAGAGAAAGAGGAAAAATAACAACGTAGATATAGTTCAAAATTCAAGTTTTTTTTTTGAAAAACATAATCTTTATTACTTTTAAAAAGATACATAGAATTCGAATCAATATGCAAAGTTTAGTGTCTGTCTCAGTTATGTCAAATTAAGCCCAGTATTGGGTTTAAATATGCTATTACATTTTACAGCGCGCTGCAATGCGGATGCTCATATATTATCACTTCTGAAGCTGATGCCAAGTTTCCGCAATAAAGACAAATTATATCCGATTACTGTCTCCTCCCACATTAACTTACCAAGTTATTGCAGTTTTGTACATGTACAGTATAAATCGTAAGTTTTTTTTTTCACCACAGACGAAAAAATATATAGGCTGAGAACAAATGAGCGTAGTAGTAGATAAAAAACATAACTTACTTATTAAATGATAACCTTTCCCGGTACATTGCTCGACAGGCCGTGCTCTGAGACATAGGTACGTCAAATCGTAAAAAAAAATACTTAATTATTTTCTGAAGACAGTCTATACATTTTTTGGTCCGAAAACAATAAAAATACCGTATTCTTATCTTAAGATGTACTTGCCTTCCAAAACACCAATCAAACTTACAATATTCTTTATAAAGTAAGTACAGTGATTCTTCTATCCACATGAGTAACGTTGACAACTGAGTGCTTACTCATTGTTTCAGGAAAACTGAAAATAAAACTGTTATTGTTAAGTGACTTAACAGAGCTATTTTTAAAGTCTGATTAAGTCTAAGTGCACACGAAAATAGGTCTTATTTCAGTATGACAATGTTTACTTTAATAAATCTTTTTGAGGTATTTTTATTGGCTACTAAGGAAGTAAGTAAAGTTCTATGAACTCTGGCTTTCACTTCCAAATAGGCTTATTTTCCTTCCGTTTTTTAAAACATCCCTTCGAATATTATTGTTGATTCAATCCATCGTATGTATGTGTGTGAGTGAGTGTGTAAATCTTATTAAATGTGTTCTTTATAAATATAATGTGCACCCTTCTTCCTAAGAACAAATGTACCAAATTTCCTACCCAAAGGTTCTCTGAAAACATCAGCTCTGCTTTGCAATAAGATCGCACCATATTTATTGAAATCGTTGTTCTTTTTATAAACAGGCACTATGTGCAAGAGTATTTGTTATTGTAATAACATCATTACAAATACATACAGATAAATAATTAATTTACAACATTCAGTGACTCATAAATGTTATTGCCTGATCTGAACAACTTAATTAGTTTATTTTAAGTAAATTAGACAAACAGCTTAATTAGCATTGCAAATAAACTAAGCTTTAGTTTACTTGTATTTAAAATGTCATGATTTTCAATATTTAGTCCCGCTTGAGAAAAATCTTAAGCGAATCGATGAAAGGTAATAAATAATAATTAACAATATTTTTTAAGCATTGTTATTATCACTTCTTGGCGGCATGAAAATTTTAGTAATGGTCTTCATTGGCGTGTCCCTTGAAAATTCTAGAACCCCCCTGTTTGCGCAAAATGGGATATCGAGGTGATTTAAAAGGATAGAAACCCCACAAACAAACCGGAAGACTTTTAGACAAATTTCCTTCTAGTAAGAAACGATCTTTTTACTAGTCAAGTTCTTTACTTAATTCCAGGATCATGGATGGATAGATTTCCGTCAGCAATAGCATACGATGTCCATTGTACCACAAATTGTACTTATGAATCACCATATTAGAAAAAGACCACGTGTGTTAAGAGGTAAAACCATACAATGTCAAGCTTTTCTTCTCAAGTTCATTATAACAGTGTTACTCATTGAGTCATATGACTAATTAGCTAATGAAGTCGTGTATTGTAATTTTAAGGCTTCTTGGCCAACTTGGGTGATCAGTTTTTGCTACAGACTTCTTTAGTTGCCCAAACACGTGTTGCAATATCTAATTGGTATCGAATATCAAGGTAACTGCACGTTCGAATTTAAATGCACATTGTTAAGATTTCGTGGTAGTGATCACATAAGTACCTATGACGTCAGAGAAAGACAGGGTTATGTAATTTAATTTTGATTTATAAATAAATAATAGCACCGAAATCAAAATCCTACTAACATAAATCAAATGACTTCGAATTCGAAGCCTAAAAAATTTTAAAATTAAAACATTGATTTATTATTCAAACATTAATGAAACTAATACAAAACGCAAAAAAAAGAAACTATGTGAGAGGCGTTCTAGGGATCTTACGATACGATATATCGATATTTAATACAGTGTTTTGGCCATTTGATACAATATATTCCTAATCTACCTTACTTAGCCTACATTTATTTCACATTATGTGATTCTGTTACGATATGATATATCACGCAAAGTGAAGCGATAGTATCGCGTATCGATTCAAATGTATTCGATAGAGTTACAATACGATATATCGATGCAATACACTTTATTAGACATCTCTAGGCATTCGCTAAACGGAACCATTCGTAATCCATTGTGAAACTGTGTCAGTGTTTGATGCCGTTTATCGACTAAACAAAAACTTGACAAAACGTAACAAAATGCGATCGTAGCGATGTTGCGGCGAGTCTTACGACATGCGCGCTAAATACTTCGAATTGTTTTACTTTGTTTTGTATGAATTGGTTCAAAATTAACTATTAACCTTTGAAGTTAGCGAAGGGATTTAGGTTTTATGAGAGGAAACTTTACAGAGAAATAGATAATAGATAAATCTATTTTATTTAATGTGACGTCACAAAGTAGAAAAAAGACGCTTCCAAAGACACTTTTTTTAATTAGTCAAAAGTTCTGAAGAAAGAGCAAGAAATGGTTATTCATACATACAGATAGGTTTGCAAAGTATACAGTTTTGTAAAAATTTTTAATGTTGAACAAAAATAAAGACACACTGTTTTCAGCTTAAAAGTATAAATGTTAGATTTAAAGCGGGTTTTTTAATCCGGCATATAACATTACAAAATGTACTTAGTAAATAAAATACCGTTTAATATTCTTCTCAGACCTAAATATACTTCAATTTGTCTAAAATTTGGCAACCTTACACGCAGGTCAAAATCATAATACCTTTCGCAGTCGATAAACGAACCAAGGCCAATCAATCAATTCGCTTTCATATTATAATACGCTCTACATCTACCATAGTAGCTCGCTATCAAGTTAATGAGTAGTTGACATAATGCCGGCCGAGATACGAGCTCACAATAGAGTCGTATCGGAATCAGCTAAGCGTATCACTTTCGCTAGCTCCAATGATCCGTCGCTTTCACTGTAAGACGTAAATCCGTAAAGCCGATGATAGGACACGTCTTATATTCGACGAGCTAGCGGTATGCTACCGACAAGCTATGTGCTATGCTACAAGCAACACAGAATAAGTCTCTTACGTCGTATGTAATCGTAAGTCACAGGTTTTTAATTTTTTTTTCAATAAATACTTTTGTGTGCGTTTTATCTTTTAAAGTAAAAATGTTAGAAAATTTATGCATATTGATTTATTTACGTGAATAAGCATGCGTCACGCATCTTGGTATTTCTAAAACGCGATGTAAAATTTCGATTTGTGAGTTATAATGATAGGAGAGGGCGAAAGCAAATTATTTGGTTTAACATTATTATTATGTCAGAAAAAATACTGCTTCTTACATACTTCATTATTTTTGGTATTTTCGCTATGTACGTGAATTATTATTATAAATTTATTATAATAATTTTATTTCATTAATTTTTGTTCATTCTTTTTACTTTTAATATCAGTGGGTTGCCATAATGTACCTACACCTTAATGTTAGTGTAAGAATTGTATTGTTACTCCGAATCAACTTCGTTTTTAATAATTTAGGTACTATTCCATGACGAATCTAAAATTAACTACTCCCGGTGTAACTTTGAAGAAAGAAAAGAAGAAGCAATTTTTTATTAATAAGGCTGTAAAAGTATAAACTTTTTGTAATAATTATGTCATTTCTTATTTATAGTTGGTAATAAGACAAGCGGCTAACATTCTGTAGTAATCCACTACCATAGATAGTAGATGAACTCAAAAGTTATCTTGATACTCTAACATTATGTAACTTTGTTATAAGTTACTATGATTATTATAAAGTAGGAACTCATACTACGTAAGTACATAATGATACAATGATAAGTACTTATGATTTCAATGTTATTATTTTGTAGGTACGATTATGCCTTCAATATATATAACTTTAATAATAATACAGGTTTATAAGTAGTGTAGTTAAAGTTTACATAGTTAAAGTTCTATTAAATGAAACAAAATCCGGCTTCACCGATTCGTACAGCATCAATTCATAATTTTTTGAATTAATCACTTTTGATCGCAAACACAACTGCATTATGGCGATCGAAAGCTCAAACGTCTTTAGAGCTTTATTTTGTAGGCTCTTTGTAATCCTTCTAGTCTAGAATGAGCTTTTAAGCTATTCCTAATCCGTCTACGAGCTTAGATTAGGCTGAAGCATGTCATTGAACTATTGATGTTTTTGAGCTTACAATCAATATAAAAAAAAAATATATAAAAATCTGTCGAATTGAGAACCTCCTCCTTTTCTTTAAAGTCGGTTAAAAATAGAGTTATCTTCTGATTGTGAGTTACATCTTTTCATAACCGATATAAAAATTTAAATTGTAGTTGTAGTAAATCGATCATTAAATTAAACAAAGTACCTACCTATAATTTTCTATGCCCGCAATTAGCATTAAAGAAACAATTTACATAACAAAATTACTTCTATTCAAAAATACATTAAAATGAGTGGAAGTATTTTAACTAAGTATTAAATTATAAACAAAGCAAACCGCGTGTAGGTAAATGAGTTTGCTAATTACACGAGACGAGACTAAACGCGTGAATAATTGAGATAGACATTACTTGTAATAAAAAGAACTATACAGAGAACAGAAGAAAATAACGGGAGTAACTACAGAGATATCTATTGGTATAACTATCAAAACATAAAATTTAAGTAGGTACCTACATAGCGCAACATATCTCTGCGAGGATAAAAAAAAATAAGACATTTTCGCATTTCTTTCGTTGCCTAACAACCAAAGGTTTAAGTGTACGTACGTGCGTCTCCTTACGAGAGCCATTGTCGTAAGACTTGTGGTTGGAGAGGTTGCATTCTTGCCAACTTCACATGTACACTTCAAAACTCAGTACAGACACCTTCCTTATTTCTACCTGTCTATATAGTATATTTGACATCTATACTAATAATATAAAACTAAAGAGTTTGTTTGTATGTTTGTTTGAACGCCCTAAACTCAGGAACTACTTGACCGATTTGAAAAATTCTTTTAGTGTAAGATAGTCCATTTATCGAGGAAGACTATAAGAAGAGCAGCAATAAAAAATATTGCGAAAACGGGAAAATTAGGCGCGCCGCGGACGGTTGCTAGTCGTATACATATAACTAGCATAGTTAAATACGCAATCGACAATAATATGGTTGGTCACGTTTTTACTGCTTGTGTTAAAAGTTTAAAACTGTTAGAAATGGCGATATTTTCTGTGACTTGCTGTATAGTTACGGTCAGACAAGTCATTTTTCAACAACTTTCTCGTAGACTTTTATGTGTTTAAACAAATTACGCAATCGAATAACACGAAATATGAATTTAGTATTTTTCTGTGAATAATGGTATTTTCCTATTACTACTAACAAGGTGACAACATTATAGATAGTGTGCATGCTATTGCTTCTAGTACCGATTTAGGTTCACCATAAGGGTACACAGAGAGTCTCTGTTAGACTTGAAAATATATTTTAAATCTGCCGAATGCGTGCGCTAGTATTTATATATTGAGTTAAAGTGAACGAAACTTTTAGGAAATAACCGATTCAAACACTTCACCGATTCAACCTTGAGGGAAAGAAATTATGTATAGTACTTATATAATTTTATGTGGGTACCCTAATAAAACAATTAGCATCCGACCGCGGTTTTTCGTTAACGTATCTTACAATATGTAATTTGATTTTAATCCCCAATTAGTGTGTCCTACACTATCATACCCTAAAACGGCTCAAACTACTGACATGGTCTTCTTGCCTTCAAATTCACATCTGTCCCCTTATCAATAGTGTTATCAGCTGATTTTCATGTCGCCTCTTTAGAAGCCGAAGTCTGATAAGATGTTGTGTCTGTCAAGATCATTTTGTAACGTTACGATAACGTTGCGCACGTCGGTCTGTCACACGTTAACGTGACCGTATTACAAATCGGGAATTAATCAGTTAACTTGGATTTATCGCAGATTTATTTTAATACTGATGGATTGTGATATCCATCCGGATAGCGGTCAACCCATACAAAGATGCAAATGAATAACTACAGGAGTTCCTATTCCAAATTTTCTACGGAACCCTGAAAACATGTATACTTAGACACTCATCAACCACAGGAACCTTGCGTTTAGCAGTTTAGCTTCTGGTTTTTCTGTAATTTGGCTCGAGGCTAAACCGGCTTGGACACTCGACGGCATAAACCACTTACCTAACCTTCCTGCCTTGTTTACAAACACAGCTTTGAGACGTTATGAGATATTGGACCACTTCTAGTCTTAATGTTAGTGTTATGTGGCGGCCAGTGGTGACATACATAGCAATTTACACATCCGTGGTTGACTGTACACTGTCATTTCGTCATTTACAGATTTCTCCGCTTAAACTCGTCCATCTAGATCACAGGTAGTTTAAACTACTTCGAAGATATTATTTGTCTAAAGAAAATTGAAGAAAAAAGAGGAAAATGAAGAAACAGACAGTGGATTTGTTATCAAAATTGTTTCTGCATTCATGGAATAATTTACATTGCAACAAAAAAATATTATTTTCTTTATTATCAAATTAAATTAAAATTTGGTCTGTCAGTTAATTTATTGATTTTTTTTAACTTGTTAAGTAGGTACATTAATTAAGAATGTGGAAATATAAAAAAAACTTTCTCGATCTAATTACAATAAAAAATGAGAAAATGTATCGAATTTATCGCTAAATTCAAACAAGAAAGGAGCTTATATTGCGGAACTCATTTCTTAAAAATATAACTCCTAAATCCTCTTCTCAGTTTCCTTGTAACTCGTGCCAAATCCCGCTTCCTTTCTCATTTCCTGCACTACAAAAGAGTAGGTACCTATTGCAAAAATAAACCTTATTCAGACGGAATAAGTGTCAGAATGTGTCGTGGGGATTTGACGTGTTTAAGTAGCAAATAGTCGGCAAGGGCCCTCGAGTTGTCTCGCAAATCACTGATAAGGGACTCTTCGAAAACAAGGGGCCTTGTGGTGTGCCGGTTCCTTTACTGTGGTTATTGTTGTTAGGGAGTTAGAAAGAGACAAAAAGAAAAGAAAAAAAGAAGAATACTGTTTCCATATAATATAGAAATAGGAACGTCCTCATGGACTAGTCGTAAAAGACGTTGTCTCGTCATCGATGACGTAATAATTATTGGTTAATGACGTACATGACCGATCCATTTATTTATAGAAGAACTACATAATATAAGAAACAGGGATAAAAGTTTTTGTGTTTTTACGTCAGCATTTATCCAATTTATTTATAACACGATAAAGTAAAAATATACAATTTAATAAATTATTATAACGAAAACAGCAAACATTATTTTCGGTTACATGTATTTTGTAATTTAGGTGCTAGAAGCGTACAATTCCTCTTTAAAATAAAATAAAACCATTCCATATAATAATACCTATACAGATATTACGTACACAAACAAAAACAAAATTAGAAACAATAAGATTTCGCTAACACGGCTTAATTTTATTTACATATCACTAACATTACTGAGCTGTTTAATTACCCAATTACTTAATTGTAAGACGATATGCTAACAGTATAATATTATTATGTAAACAAGATTAGAGTGACATTTCTCAGTATTCTTAATGTCTTTTCTTTTCAGGTTTTATCTACGGAGCCATGCGCGGTCCGCTATCATTTGGACCGAGATCTGTCGAGAAGACGCGTCGTTCATAGAACTATAAACACTAAAATAATTCATAATAACCACGTCTAAAACCTTAAAATCCATCACATAAAAACGGTAATTCGAATAGTGAAAAAACACAGTGAAAGTGCAGTAAAATCATTTAAAAAAAACAGTTGAAATTTTCGAAAAATTTAAAAAGATTTAAAACCTATTCTGTCGTGTCCAAATACGATAGATTGATCGTTCTAACGGTCAAGTGATTGTTAAAGTGAGTTAAGTGACGTTGAAGTGTAGTGTGGTGGACAATGGCGACTACTGGCAGTGAGATATGGCTACAGTGGTTCACTTGTTGCTATCCGCCGGCGGCGCACACGCAGCGGACTCGCCGGAGAATAGATCGCTCTATGATCGGGGCTCCTACGAACTTCCAGCATACTGGACACATCGGTAAGACTTACCTTGTTGTTTTTTTAAATAAGGGTTAAGTAACTAACTAGGGCTGCCATAACCTAATTTGCCGTCCGCGATAAAACTTTCGCAAGCCCTGGAAATTTGCATAAAATCATGTTTTATTACGTTGACATTGACAAATGCCAGCCAGAAGTATAGAACTATATAGTCTATAGGTTGACTTCATGAGTTATGGTCAAATTTCGACCAGTGACTGGTTTTCAAGTACTTATTCTGTACTAGTGTCTTTGTCTTATTAAGGACGTAAACAAGTAAGTATATAGGAATCGTAGGTACCAAATTGTGCACATTCTTAGTGGGTAAAAAACAATCTTAAGTTATATTTAACTTACGGTATATAATTTAGTATTCAGACCACTGTCAAGGCCGACATTTAATTTCCTGTTAGTTATTGAAAGCTTCTAACTTGAGTAGCGGTCGAAGAAAACGGAATACGAAAACCAGGGCGCTGAATTACTTGCAACTTATTACTCTTGTTAGTCATCGTTTAACGTTTTTTCACGATGTATGTATTTGTGTGTGATTGTGTGTATAAATATTTGTACCACAGGCGTTCATAACTCATCGAATTGTCGCAACAAAGACTTACTAAATGGGTGTTAATTTGTTTTTAAAACGGCACCCCTAGCTCGTTGCTTGGTACGGAATTATCACTTCCGAGATCATTTTAATTATGCCAGTTTGTAGACTATTATGTATCAAGAAATCCGGGACAATAAAGCATAATTCCTGGAAACAAGACATTACACGTTATTCCGGGACAGTCCCGAATTTTCCGGCAATTTAGCAACCCTAACCCCAACCATCTAAAAAAATTTTTTTCAATCGAAATTTTAATCGAATTCTCTTTTAATTTATTACTTGTATCATAAACCATAAACTGGAAAGGTTTAAAAATTACGAGGATATAAAAATATTCGGATATCTTTTCTGTCTATACAACATTACTTCTATTTACATCACTACGGCACATATGTAATATTTTAGTACAATTTGTTTCGCCGAGCGTTTAAATTAGCAACGGTAGTTGAAGATTGTATGCGTAATAGTCACATTTAGTTTAGTGCCTTTTTTTGCTACTTTAATTTGTTTAACATTACAGTGTTAAACAAAGTACTTAATTTGCGACGAGACAAAGCGTACAACATTATCATTTCCGTGTCGTTCATCACAGGGGTGTCCCCTTAAAATGGGAATTTACCTAAAAGCAAAAGGAATTAAACGCCATTATTGGCATGGCATTGGCTTCTTTAATGGCATGGTATTCTTTCTATGTATTCGATTCAGATATTATCAAACCATAATTGTGATGTAAGTCTGTTTATTCACCAGTAGCCAATGATATTATATCATTGCTAGATGTCCGATAACTCCATAATTATGTTTTTATCACTCTGAATTATGAGCTAGGATTGTTTGAGTGAGTTTTTGAAAGTGTAAACTTAAAAAAATGTATAAGACCAACTAACAGTCCACCCTTAGTCCTACTCTAAGTTTGTTACTATGTCCATGGGCGGCAGGGGTTGGTGGCACTGTCAGCTCGATTGCTATCTTAAAACCATTAAAAAAATAGGTGTAACTGTGTAGTAAGTCCCTCTTGTTATTATGATAATCAAAAGCGACGTGACATTAAAAGCTATTGTACTATCTCAATAGCCTCTCTCGAGAGATCAAACGGATAACCCGTCATTGATGATAATCATCCTTCTAGAACTCTAGATAGGTGTCAACGACCTGATACTCTTGATAATAACATGGATGCGTCCGTGATCATCATGGCGTGATGTGGATGGATGGATGGATGACGGATAAATGCAGCTTTAAATGCTCTAAGTTGATATATTTTGGATATCAAAATATTAGGAATTAATTTTATAAATGCGATAATAAGTCGCTTTGAAAATTCCGTTTTCATGCCAAAACGGCTGAACCGATTTTGATGAATTTTAACACAAAAATGGATCAATTAATTTTATAAATGCAAAGTAGGTATCTTTTTCTGAAAATTCCGTTTTAACGCCAAAACGACTGCCCCGATTTTGATGAATTTTAGCACAAAAATAGATCAGACCTAGATGGGCATAGGCTACCTACCTAATAATAAAGTAAACCTATTGTACCTGTGTTCGTAAAATGTCACTCAAATGCTTTCACTATTCATACACCCGTCAACGCTCGCAACATAATAGGTAGTACATCAACCCACTTTATAAAAATTAATATTAATGATATTACTTTCTAATTAATATTAATTGTTGTTCTAACCAACTACTAACTTATGACGTACTCATACTTGAATTAAAGTTATCCTAAGATTAACTCGAGTTTAAATTCAGACCAGGAGATTAAGAGAGTTATTAACAAAGTTATTAACGTTTAAAAGTTAGGTTTGTGGCAAAGCAAACGAATTAAATCCCCTGTTTACTTTAATAGCTGTTTATAGCGAGTTCAAAGACCTTTTGGAACTCATCCAACAGAAATAAAAAGAATGAGTGAATCACATCACATCACAACACAACATACAAATAATTCACTATAAGTACGTTTTAAATGAGATTTTCTTTGTTAAGTATGTACTATTCTTTTACATTTTTCTTCGACACACTATTTAGAATGAGTGATGAAAGAATGAATGAATGATTAAGCAAGTTTATTTGTTCAACTGCGGCACTAAATACAGAGATTTAAGACGCGTTAGGAGGGTAATGTTTTTAGAGTGTATGTATGTAATATGTATGTCCTTTTTTGTACGCTCTACAGCTCTAACGTGTTGACGGATTTCAACATTGTCATACGTCATTTTTATTGCGATGCTTCTTCCCCCCGAAAAAAATGATTTAGCAGTCGGATTTCTTAACTCTTTTTTTTTCTTATAATAACTCTTGTCATCATCGTATATTTTTAGTGTCAATACCTATTTGAATAACACGTCCTAGTCACTCAGGGAAATCCCAAGTTGAATGGGTATGTAAACAAATGTGCCAGTGACAGAATCACTCAACAAATGGGATCTCCTGCCTCCCGCTAAGCTTATAATACTATTATTAATTACATATCCCGTCCACTTAAAATTATGCTATTTAAATCTTTCTATATTAATTCTCAAATTTGTCGGTGATAGTCAGGAATGTATCGTAATATGAAGGTGCCGTAATATAAAGTTTGTGATGTGGATTTTACATATTAATAAGAATTAAAAACTAAGTTGCTTAATTGCCAACAAATAACAATAAAAATACGCATTCGAAAATGGAACACTTATTTTGATTGTAAATGTTTTTTTTCTTTATCTTTATTTCTTTTAATTTACTCTTCTCCAATTGTTATATTATGCAACAGATTATATCAACTGTATGATCCTGCTTAAGAGCCGTTTGTATGCAATTCTGACGAGAATCATGTTATATAAAAACGGTCCAGCTATTTAGTATGGCGATGGCACACATGTGCTCCAAAAATGGAGTACGACTTGTCTGCTACGTTTGTGTGAGGAGTATGATTTTGTATGTAAAATCAGGATCGTGTACAACGTTTTGTGTGAGTGAAATTGGAATGACATTTAGTTAACATACTTGAGTACAGTAAGGGACATTTATGGGGTGTAATAATCTTAGAACTTTAAAATGCAGACTAAATCTGATTCATTCTTATTTCTGCTCATTATAAATTATAAGTTACCAATGATTATGAAGCATATTTGCAGTTAATTTGCTGGATTCGTTATCCGCGTTTGAGATAAAATTATTGTGGTCATAATAGCGTCGGAGCAGAGTCCATAGTACGACGAATAAGGCAAAGTAAAATCTATTGTATTGCAATGTCGAGGTCCTATTTGAATGGTTGAAAAACTTTTTGCAATCTATGAGTAAATTAAAATGTGGAGCTACTTGTAATGTGAGAATATTTTTAGAATTTTTGTATAAGATGAAACCAGATTTTTTGGCTCAAACCGAAACCGAATCTTTAGTCAAATATTTTTTTTGCACCTTTTCCCTGTTAACCGTCGTATAACTACAGATAATATTAGATAAGGCCAATAGTTATTTTAATATTTAAATGTAAACTGTTTTAAATGTATTTTATTCTGTTTCTAGAAACTGCATAACATGATTGTTTTTCCTGTAAGTTTTCCTTATTGACAACATGTTCTAACCTAACAGTTTACACATGGTTACTTACCAGTTTTGTCGCAAACTAACAATTTTATCTTACAAATAAAAACTTAAATTGGTCTTAGTAATTTTTAGCTCTAAATTTTTTTATCGTATCTTTAATAACTAGCTAATAATACAGATATATTCTGAATGAAACGGATCTCCAATAAAATAAATTACTTATTTACAATGTAGTATGACTCACATCACAAAGAGATTGTGATTGATATTACTTTTTATATTTCTACAATTTCAAACTCTGATTTTGTCTATTTATTGGAGACGTAAGAATATAATATTATAAGTCTTGTTGTACAATTTTTAAACAAAGAACAAAAGCACAACGTCAAAATACACAGTACGAGTGAAGCTCAAAGGCGATTCGAATTTCGAATGTCGATTGTTGATTTAAATTTAGAATATCAAACGGTGGCGCTAGGTGCGCGGTCGCTTCGTATTCTCGTCATTCGTCAGACGGAACTCGAAATAGACTATTGCTGTCCTGCTCTAGTGACTCATCCCAGTTATTGTGTTATGGAACTTGGAACTGATGACGACAATACACGACAATAAGTTTAAGTAACTTATATATAATTAGTAATTAGGTATGTATGGACATGGTAATGAACTGTAGCATTACTCATGTCATTCACTTGGTTTTCTGGTTATGTAATTAGTTATTTAGTTATGTAATTAGTTCTAAAACAAACAATTTATTTACTTATATGGAGCAAACGTTAGAATATGAGACAATAAAGGACAATAAAAATATAAAAAACTTAAATAAAGAAAAAAATATACAATAAAATAGCTTGCGTTCCCTCGGAGGGCCCACATCTGAAATCTTTGGTTCCGTTTCGATAAAAATTTAGTAGGAGCTTAAAAAAAATTGTAGCCTAAAGGAAAAATTTGTAGGTGTAATACGGCCAACGCTACAACTCGTTAATTGTGGGCCCTCAGACGACCATGGTCACTTATTGGATTTCTGAATCTGGGCTATTTTTATAATTTTTATAATGTAGATCCACATTTTAATAATGTAGATATTTAGTAGGTATTTTGTACAATTATTATACATTAATATCAGCTCACCTGGTTTTATGCAAGTAAAGTTATTCCAATCGGTTTGTGGGCCCTCCGTTCGCATTTTCTCAAAAATATCTTTGATCCTACGAATTAATTTTTACAAGTTGGAATGTTCGTGTTTGGTTATAATTTTGTACGAGTTCTAATAGTCCCTACGCCACAAGTATCAGCTTTATCACTTGTACTATTAAAAAGTAACAGCCATTTGTAATGTGGGCCCTCAGTCGAAACGCTTCATATTGATTAATCACGTTTATAAGTATTGTGTGTGATGTATAAGTAAACACAAGGTCATTTAATTTAGTAGCATTTTACTACAAAAAGATAAGCACCAGAAAGTGTTTTAGATATTTCTCTTTGCTGAGAAAAAATAAGAT
>LGAG01001178.1:142072-153513 GCA_001278395.1 Lerema accius | reverse complement strand
TTCTAAAAGTTTAACCGGGAATATGCGTTATGAAAAAACCTCTCAATTTACAATTGTTTGCCGAGGAAGAACCAAAGTTAAGTTTGGTTTGTAAAATTAATCCATTGGTTTACCGAAACGAATGCGCTCACGATCTTACGGTTAATAATTTAAAGTTGACAACTAATTATGTCGATTAACTGACCTATATATTACTGTCTCGCAAGACTGCTAATGTCTGGCTGCACGCAATGTTATACTGATCAATAAAAGTACGCCGACTATACACAAACTTGGCTGCAAAGGCAACATTTATTTTTATGGAAGTATCCAGTTTATGACCAACTTTTGAAAGTCCCTGGGTTGAGGAGAATAAAAAAAAATGCAAGTCGATTTATTTTTAAATAACTTGTGTAAGTATAGATTTAGTTTTGGAAATTATAAAATAATGATAATTTTATGTTAAGTAAATACAAATTACTGCTTAGTAAATAAATAATAAGCTTGAAATAAACAACCAAATTAATTTAGAACATACTATTTTTGCAATAATAATAAATTAGCTTACAGAAATACTTTTATATTGTTTTCATTGCTTGCTAAGTGGACGCGTGCGACCGAGTTTCGCAATTCCAATGCTGATTAGTATTTTACCTAAACGTGCATTTTATTTAGCAATACAGCATTAAATAGATTATTTAACATTTATATTTCTACAACAACTTAATTACTAAAAGTTAGCCACCTTGAAAAACAGTAGACCAGGATAAAGTCAAATTTCAAATTCGAATAATTTATTTCGTCTTAGGAGCTAATAGCTCACTTAATGAACGTCAAAATTTAAAATAATATGAATGACCAAATTAAATAAAAAAAAAACATAACATCGTTACAATAAAAAAACAAACTTCCTAAACTTCCTAGTGTCGATAGACAAAACAAAACCTATTATATCATCGGCTTTATGAAAGACAAATATATTAAACTAATTCAGCTAAAAATGCAGATGGTGGCACATCACCGGCTTTATTTATGAACCGTGTGTAAATTATCATAATTAAATAAGCACCGCCGACTTCATTGACAGGTCTAGTCCCGTCAGTCTCGCGAGGTTACACTTGACTTTATGGAGTAGAGTATGAAAAAAATGTTGTCTCATGTTGTGTCATGTATGATGTATGAACGTTGGTTTGAAGAGTAATTGAGTCTTCCAAAGGACCTCTAAGGCTGCAAAAAAAACATTTAGTTTGCTCAAGAACTGCCGGGTCACGACATAATATACCTACTGTAAAATCTGTTGTTTTTTTAACTTTATATTTGCACATGACAAAAGACAAAGGTCACACAACAAAGTTGTGAGACATTAGTATAAAATTAATAAACCAAGTTGTGAACATAAATTTAAAATTTTACACTAAAACTTCCGCCTCTCTGAAAGTGGAACCTAGGACCCAGTGAACGGCGATCCGGTATGTTAACAACTGCGCAATACGGGTTGTGTAGATCTGACTTAGAAATAATTATAGGTATTCAGTTTAACATTTATCTTTCTTATTTAAAACAGTTTAGATATTTTTGAAGTTACATCCTGGTTTTTCTTTAAACATCCAGTTATTTTCGATTCAATATACGAGTACTATTGAATTGTGCACTTCGAAAACACCATTCAATAGCTTCAATAAACATCGCGCCCAAGCATTTATAAATATCCCTTCCTATTAGTGTTATTATAAAATGTAGTCAAACAACTTGAGTGTTTCAGACACTTTGACGAATTGCGACCTTGCGTGAGAGTCGTGATCGCTCTGTCAAAACAACAGGCGATACTGACTCACGACTGTTCTGTCCTTCAGACGGCCGGATAAGTGATTAAATTCTGTATACGGTACTCGCGTAACGTAATAACAATTATATTTAAGTATCAGTGAAGTCGAGGGTTGTTGGAGCGTGATATAGTGATAACGATATGATGTAAATTGCGTAAACGGAGATTTACATTTTATAAGCATCATTGTTAACCTGATTACGCCAGAAAGAGCGATACGGCTACTTTTGTGACCCGGATGAATTGATTTAGGTGCTTAAAGTCTACTTCCCCAGACGTCAAAATTTACCAAAATTAATTTATTTTTTGTTCATCTATTCCAGGGTCTACGGACGTGGATATGCCTTCCTCGTTGCTGCATTCTATCCAGAATCAAATGCAGAGCAAAGGAGGCTACGAAATGGCTTATGGTGTTAAGGTAAATATCAGCAATTCAAAGCTAACTAAGTTTTCACAATGTTGTATTGAACCTGTAAGATAGATTATGGTGACTCTTTGTTAAAGGTCCCAAGTTCAATTCCAGGCTACGGTAAAAGTAGTCAGTAATACGTATTTCATTTTACTATGTAATGAAATGCCACTTGAGTATTGCCAAATGATAATAAAAAATAAAAATTTAAACATTTGGCCGAAAACAAAGTTTCGCGCTACATTCCTACATTGCATGCTCTATCGTCTTTACAATAAAGTTTTTTTTTCCAACTTGTCCAATTTAGCAAGCAGTTTTACCAAAAACCTTGTAAAGAAAATCACATCTTTTCTTGTAATTCACACTTTTCCAGTAAAGTCTAAGTGATTTCATGACACTAATATAACATCTGCTTAAATATTCACAATTTTTTTTATGAAAATTAGAATTTTTGTTCTAATATAAGACAAGTTAAAAAATTGGACTGTACCTAGTTAATTTAGTCCTGTGTATAGTAAAATTACTATACTAGTAGACTAAATAGTCTACCGGATCTTTTCGGTGTCTTCAGGAAATTCATCGCCTTATTTTAGCCTTTTACCTAATTATCATTACAGCCATTATTATTGCCTATTATAACCGATTTTTTTTCTTTTTCCAGGCGTACTGAATGCCAGCGGGTGCTGTGAAGGACGCTAGTGAGAACAGTGAACAGAATAATGTGTACTATGATCTAATACTGTATTTATTAGAAACACTAGGTTAAGACTTGATAAAGTTGCTGTACATACAAGGTGTCGACATGACCGGGAGAGTTAGTTACCTACTGCTACTGTTGCGGAGTTAATTTAATTTTTTTTTACTATTATTTTTTATGTACGTCTTAAAAAGGTTCGCTGACTGTTGGATGGATTCTATATAATACATAGTTGAAATTTTTGTTCTTTTTTTAAAGGGGTTGTTGGTCTTTGTAGAGACAATATCTGTTTTGAAATTAACACTTTTTTATGTCACCTCTATCAAGATACAAAGGGTATAACATAGTGAAGCGCTCATAGCCTGGCGGCTTGCGTCGATCTTAAGCGATCGACAAAGTTAAGCAACTGCGGGCGCGGTCGGTAAGTGGATGGGTGACCGCTAGTGGCAAAAATATCTTGAGCGTTTCCGTGCTTCGGAGGGCACGTTAAGCCGTCGGTCTCGGTTGTTACCATTAGGTGACAATCGTTAGCCATGTCGGAGGCCTTTGGGTGGCATAAAAATTTCCGACACTTGGGTTGGCCACTAACGCCTCCGCCAATCCGCACTGGAGCAGCGTGGTGGAGTATGCTCTAGGCCTCCTCAGTTATGAGGAGAGACCCGTGCTCAGTAGTGGGCCGTTAATGGGTTGAGGCCAACATAGTGAATTAATGCTTTATAGAATTGTTCACCTGTCAACTTTTTGGATGTAGGAGAGTCCAAACGTATAAAGTTATTCAACCAAACGTCAACCGAATAGATATTTACACAAAATCCTCTGGTTATAACTTAAAAGACTTTAAAATTAACTTCGTAATAGTAGAATCAGCACATAACAGAACGTTATGTGGAGAAGACGAAATATAATCTTCTATTGTACCAAATAGAACGTTAGTAATGTAACTATCTTCTTTAGAAGGAAAGAAGAGGCTTGTGGTGTGTAGTTAGTAATAATTACAGTTTACATAAATATACATATACTTATCTACGAGGTGATTTTTTTAAACGGAAAGTTAAAGCAGTGACCTTTCCTGTAGAAAAACTATTTTTTAATTCTTCTGTAACATCAGGCAAAAAAGTTGTTTATTTTTTCAAATTAGAAATATGATTTGATGTGCAAGATCCAATAATGCTGACGGTACCTAATTTTTTTTATGAATCTATAAGTATTATTGGTTAAAAATGTTTGTTGTTTAAAAAATCCACCTTGTATATTGAAAATAAGAGTGCCTACTTTTAGTAAAATATCGTTATCCAACTCTATACTATAATAGATACCTCTATATAATACATGCCATTTTAAAGAGATTTGACGGAAAATTCATTATTATTTGTTCACCTATGGTTATCATGTTACATGATTCTCATTCGATGATAGAAAAACTATTATTGATTGGTTAAATATTGTAATAGCCGTGAAATTACTAGAGAGTTGATTAATATTAATTTTATCGATCGATAAAACTCAAGGTAAAATCCACTCAATGTTATTTATAGGTAGAAACCTAATTCAATTTTAATTAAAATGCCATGCCTACCTGGTACCAAATGTTGTAGTAATATTGTAAGTAGCTACGTGACATTTTAGTTTCCTATAAATGTTGTCAATGCTACTGAAAACGATAATAAAATCCATGTCTGAAACAAGTCCCTTTGTGAGAGTTGTTTTTTTTTAATTATTGTATTGTTTTTAACGAGTATAACAGGGCGTGCAGAGAAAAACATTATTATTAGATATATATACCTATGTAGTATCAATCTATTTGTTATTTATCTGTCTTCGTAACAATATACATTTTCATATAGAAAAATGAGCTTGTTGTTATAATAATTTTATAACCAAAAATGAATTTATATATTTTATTATTATTATTGAAACACTGCCTGTAATACGAATACAATTATGAAACCGTTCCCGTTTTACAATTATATGTATTCATAACCTGCTGACGAAAAAGATATTCATTACTTTCTAAATAAATTATTTTGAATAATCTAAGTTCTAAATAATATTTATTTAAAAAATAATGGATTTGTTGTCCCCGAAAAAAGCGCCAAAATAAAGACTGACATAACAAAAAAAAATAACGTCCTGATTTTAAAACTGTACTAATATTTATTTATAATATTTATGACCTAATCTGATTGTCCTATGAGAATATAAAATATGATTTAAATGTTACGTTAGTCTGACATAACGTGAATAATAAAGATAAAAGAATGATGTATAGGTTGGTATACATTTAATTCATTTTAAGCTATCCCATTGCCATTGAAAATAAATAGAATTATTTTGTAGTTTGTCGGCTATATAGTGTGAGCCTTAAGAGATTTTTGGTGAATCCTATTTAAATCAATAATGAAAAATAAACCTAATAGATTCTGCAGAAAGTTCTCGATTAGAAAGTTAATGTAAAATGATTTTAAGATTGCATTAATTACTTATTAGAGCCGAGTGTTATTAAATTCTTGTCATTATCTTGAAAAAACTAAATTCATATGTAATTATGATTAATTTAATTTAATGTATTGTATTTTATTAATTTTATAGATGGTGTTTTGTAGTCAATCAAGATAATGTCAGCATAACGTTGTGTATTTTTATTGTGATGTTGACTTTCTATAGGTATTTGTATGTTGGTGTTGTGATAGTGAAATTACTGTTTAGAAACTATTACAAAATGATTTTTAGATGTTTATCTTATTGTACACGTAGGAGCATTTTTTCGTGTTATCTGTAGACTATACAAACGGTTTTCTGTCGAATTTTATGGCGTGAACTAGATTTTATCTAAAGTAGTTAGTAGAATTGCACATTTGTATTCAGGGTTGAAATGAATTATGAAGTTGTCAGATTAATAAATCTAAGTACCGAGTGTATAATTTATTTCGGTGCATGATATCGTCAATTACAATGAGATATTGAAAAGGTGCTCACAGCTCATGCCTTTTCCTATATATTTATGACTTAAAAATCTCAATCTCATTCACTGAGCAATTATTATGATAATATTCTTTATAGATTAGGGATGTATTAGTGTAGTCATTTATTTCTTTAGTCTTCATGCCCAATACTGTTGAGCATAGTAATGACTACTACTCCAACACTTTCCTATAGACTGACCTAACAGATGTAGTACATAGACACTGTAATACCTGCCAAATGTTACATTAGCTGGCATCGGCTATAAAAGTAAAATTAATTTTGTCATTTTCTAGATAAAACGACAAAGTTAAATTACTGTAACTCTTAATGTAGACGTTTGTATAATTTGTAATAAAACAACAGTTTATTAAATTCATAAAAGAATTAAGAAATTATTGGTTTGGTTTTATTTGAATCTCCTTAGTAGGATATATCGTAGGGTTCATATTAGGTATCAGCTTTATAACAATTTGAAATAACAGTCATACTAACTTAAATATTTATCACTATTTTTCTTTTCTTCCTTTTGCTTAAAAACCTTTTTTAAAAGTCCATTAAATGTTGAAAAAATATGTTTAGAGATAAAAGAGATTTGCTTTTAAATCAATTTATTAATTGAGTAAAAGTAACATACAAAAATATAACCCAACAAAATATCACTCGGTAATTTACAGACGAACGACGAATGCACAATTCCTTACAGCAATTTACTAAATTATTAAACGGAGAATTTATAAATTTTTAATAAGTTTAATAAATGTTCACCTTTTCCTATGTCTGTGTTCGGATCTGGCACCATTCGGTTTAGACTTCTCTTTATATCTGGTATCATCTGTGATCACCAAATAAATAATTTAGAATAAACAAAGATAAATTTCAGTTTATAACAATACGCCTAAAACACCACACTGATCTTAAAACAAAAAAAAACTAACTGCCAAAAATTTCACTCCTAATTACACCTCACATAATGCAGTTGGTCAAACTATTCGACATAAAGTTTACCGTATTTCTAGTAAAAAAAATCCGAGTAATCCATACCGCGATCCTTGTCGCGATGTCGATGTTTTCTGTCCCGGGACCCGTGGGAGTCCGGGGAGGAGCGGCGGCGCGGGGTGCGCGGCTCTCCCCACCACCACGCCGGCGGCGCTGACGCGCGCTGGCGTAAGGGGGAGCCCCCTTCGTAACCCACTCCCACTGGCGGCGGTGGTGGCATCTAACCGGCACACGACAAGAAATAAAAGATGTTAAACTCACGTTTGTTCACTACATTGCCTGCTTTTATTACATTTATGGGCCCAAATAAGGTAAGGCTAGGGTAAGGTAAGGTAATACAATACACACTACGAAAAAAGAAATGATCTTCCATTTGAAAGGTTTTGACCACAGCGTTACGTAAGTTAAGATACCAAATTAAATAAATAAATTTTCAAGTACCATAGCGTTTGTAAAACACTGTGAACTTTACACGTTAAGCATAATACATAATTACAATATCCCTTTACCTGAGGGTAGTTCGGTGGCAGACGGTACGAGGCTGGAGGGGGCACCCCCTCCCCCTCCGCGCACACCGGCGCGGCGGGCAAGCGGGTCGGAACTTCAGGCGTCGTCAACTATACCCCACAGCAAATGGTAACAATGAAGGGGTACACAAAACAATGAAATATACCTAATGATCAGATTAGATTTAGGAATTTCTTTCTTGTAAGTATATATAATACGATTTTATGATGCCCTGGTACTTCCAATCTACCAGGACAGCATGATAATGTAGAAGGCTTTCTCAGTAAAATAAGATTTTTTGTTACTATTAGGTATCCTATTTCTGACGAAGACAAACCCAATAGTCGTAAAAATTATTCCAGCCGTTCTTAGTGGTGTAATTAACACGACTTTTTTATGCATATAGATACTAATTACCACTTTTTTTTAATTTAGTCCTAAAGGCCACGCAGCTAGGCTAAAGACCAGCAAACATGGCGAAACTATAAGATTTATAACTTAAGCGGATCCTAAAAATAAAGTATCTTTGTAATTAGGCAATTCTTATACCTGTTGTTTGAGGTTATTGAAATCATTGCTCATGTCCCTGTACCGCTGAAGACATTCCTGCCACATATTGGCCATCTCCGTCATCTCCATACGTTGTTTATTTATCTCCTCCTTTATAAATAAAATAAATAATTTAATGACAGACCACAATATTCTATTCTACTGCAGTACTATCGACTGCGCTCAAGTCAGTAAAGTAGCAACAAAAAAAATACAACATTTTGTTGGTCGGTTATTAGATTTCAAGGATTAAAGAAATTAATGACCACCTGGTTCACTGAAGGGAAATAGGTACCGTGAGGAAATCTGTACGAGGTGTGTAGAGTCTACCAATCCATACTTGGTCAGCGTGAAACTAGTTCTGAACCCTACACATAGTAAGACAAGACCCAAAAGTAGCAATGAGACTGTTACCGGTTAAATTGGTTAATCTTGGCTACCTGTATCATAGCAAGACTGATTAATAAGTGTACCATGAGCCTCGCATCAGTGTCGCCAACATCTCGCGCCACTGTTTCATATCGTCGCATACATTCACGCCACAGTCGAAGTTGTGCGGCAGCTGACTCCTGCACGTTAGCTGCCGATTCCTATTTCAAACAAGTGAAAAAAAAAAATTATTTGTAAATCTAATAAAACAGATCGCACGGAGGTAAGTAAATGATACAGTAACGTTGGTAATATCAAAGCTAGGAATTAAATGTACACTGTACTGTATTTCTGACAGATGCAGATCTTTTACAGAAAGGAATCGTTAATTCGTTCAAAAGTGTGTAGAATAACTGATTTTACTTGAACACCCCTTTCCTGTCCTGGTCCTTGGGAAACGCCTTTAAAACAGCGCATCAACTCCTTCCATAATTTTAGCATCTTGTCCATTGCCTCTCGTTGTTCTGAGATTTCTTGCTGCAAAAACCAAAGGAAATTTTGTAACTCAATATTTTAGTTTACAAGTTTACTTCTCATAAAGGACCCTTCACCATACCTTAACAACTCTTAAACAGTTACTTCTTCCACTTATCGTACTAGTCTCTCCGTCGGCTACGCTTAATCCAGAATCACGGCCTCTTTCCGAACATCTATCTCGATAATCATCATCCCTAGACGCTAACGAAGTTCGTTCGAATCTGTCCAAGTTTCGTCTCATTCGTTCCTTGTTTGAAACGACTCGATCTCTGGTGGGTTTATCATCGTAATATCTTTCTCTGGGACTCTCGACGTATCTCTTATCCTTATATTCTCTAGAATCTCCATAATAATCTCTATCGCTTCTATTTGTTCGTCGAGCCCTGTCATCGTATCTCTCTCTTTGCACATCGAAACTTCTACTAGTCTTCTGTTCACAATATACTCTTTTATCTTCGAAATGTTTCTCTCTCGCCCGTTCCCTGCGGTCGTCGTATTCTCTATAATCTCTTCTGTCATTAGGATGACACCTGTAGTACGGGTGGTCAATACAACTTCTCGTAGGCGAATTTTCGCGATAAACAGGATATTTGCTATCCGTATTTGGAATTCTTGAGCTTGTTACGCGTAGCTTGCTGGTGTACCTCGGAGTTTCTTTGTCATACATAGGATAGCAGACGCAATGGGACTTGCGGTTATCTGGATGGACGTTTGATGCGATAACATTGGTCTCTTGACTACGGAAGTGTTCGTGGCTTCGTATTCGGGATGGCGAGATGTTATCTCTGGATACTTGTCGACTTTGTAGTCTGTCTGGTTTATGGTCTAAATTGTAGGATTCCCGTCTTGTTACAGTCTCGCATTGAAGTGATTTGTGGCTCTGAGTACATGCCTAAAAAAGATTATCGAGTCACGAAAAACAGCAGATGAAGAAAATTTTATTCAGTTACATATTGCATTAGTATTGAGTTAAAATAGACTAACCAACGGTTTTGCCTCGGTACGCGCGGGAGATCTATCCTTAAACTGTGCGCATAATTTGGCAAACGTTTCCAAAAGCTTAGTCTGGTCGATAGGTGCCATGTCTTCCTTTTTATAGCTGTCAGAACAGAAAATTTTAGTAAAAAATACACTTTAAACTAATCTCCAACTCATTGTATTAAGTAGGTACCTACGACATTACATTAAATATATTAAGTACTTCCTATCTAAGTATCTGCAAAAGACAGTATAACTTCAAAGGTAACAGAATAGGAGATCAATAAAGTAGTGTATCTAGATATCTATGTCAAAGACCAAAAAATATATAAACTCAGTCTTCGGAAGAAAAAAAATCGTTAATAACAAATAGTACCGTTTCACGGTACATTGCTGGGCAGACTATGCTCGGTGTCATACGTCAAATCATAAAAAAAAATCACTTTTTTGTTCTGAAGACTCAAGTCCATAATAAGAGCATTATATTTGTTGGTCTGATATTTATGTATATCTGACTTAGCAACCGTTCTTTCTCCCGTTCCTTAGACTTCTGTTCGTCCCGATGTCTTCGACTGCGATGGCGATGTTCCCGCGAGGGAGACGCCTCACTCTCCCTGGCACCTCGCTTCTCCTCATGTTTTCGTGCATGACGTTGCCTACGATGGCGGGAAAAATTACGATAAAATGTGTTCTAAAAACGTCAGATTTTTCTAGTTACACTTGATAAATTAAACTGATCTCCCATTGAAAATCTGTACCTACTGCGTATCACCTAATTATGAGGATTACTTTCTTACGTAATTTCGCATTGTTATTTGAGCATTCAAGACATATAACGTTTGTAAAGGACTGAAATAACTATGTGACTTACTTTCTCTTATCTCTTTTCACTGCTTCTTCAAGAAAAGCGTAAATGAAGGAATCTTGATCATGAGGAACTGCCTCTATGCCTGCATCGGCCTCCTGTCCGTTAAAAGGATATAATTTCATTTAATCGACGAACATAACGAAAATAAGTACGAAATAAAGATATTATGCATAAATTAGCGAAATAAAAGCGTACTTGTCGTGGGGAGCACGAACGAGGAGTAGACACGAGCCCGGCCTTAAGAGCTAGTGATACTCCATCTCTCCTGTAAAAAGTGCACATTATTGTGTAGAGTAATTATTATACTCGCGAATACTAGAATCAAGGCACCCTACACTTTTCGAACATTTAGGTTACTATTATTACCTATCCTATATCAGTCATATAGGTACTCGTAAATATCCAAAACGCGTCATCGTACACTTTTATATTTAAATTTTAAATAACTAAAATCGAAAAAAAAATTTAGCTAAAAGATCATAAATGAAGGTCAGGCCACTTACAGGGTGGTACGATTCTGGTATCCAGGAATGTATTCATAATGTAATCAGTGTATAAAGTGTATTAAACCAACTAACGTCACGCGACGACATCTGCGTGGTGAGCCGGACGAGCGGCGCGACCGACGACGCCTGCGATCGTCCGCGGACACAGACGGGGAGCTGCCGCGGTCCCTTTTACAGTTTTATATAAGGTAAGGTGGGGTAAGACTAACACACGGGGCAAGACTAACACTGTCTATTATCTCGATACGTATAGCTTA
>LGAG01001178.1:106417-123322 GCA_001278395.1 Lerema accius | reverse complement strand
ACGGTATAATGAGTAAAGTTGGTAAATTAACATAATCAAGGCTCTGGATCAGCATCAAATTCTTTTCATGCAGTCATCAAGACATTACAGCAGTAACAACTTATGTCACCTCGTCTATGTCGATAACATTGATGAGCACATTTACTTTATTAATTAAGTATAACCTGTTAGCAGACGAATAATCAGAGAGAGAAATTGACAACAACATGATTGACAACAACAACATGGAGCATCTCGCCACCCGAATCCGAGAATAAAGGAGTGTGAGGGCGAACGGGGCCTTAGCTATGCAAAACGCAAAAGCGCCCGCACTTGAATTAAATTGTATTCGAGAGTGCAAGCGGCAAACGTTTCCGTGTTGCGTTGTGTGTGATCGATCCGAGCGGGGCTCTTTCTCGCACACACAATTTGAATAATACAGTTAACGAGGGCTCGCCTAAGCCGGGCGCATCAATCGAGAGGGCGGGAGACGCACCCGATCACTTTCGTTTTCCGTCGGCACGTGAGCCGCATGCACCGCTAGCCTGCGAATTCTCACTGCACTTTATCGCGTCCGTATATGTGCATACGACATGCACGCAACGCATTGACCGAGGCCGAGATACGAACGCCAGTGATTTGCGACGACGAAAGTGGTATTGCAGCTTTTATGTGGGTCGATTTGGACTCACTCGTGTAGTTATGTTAGTGTTACGCGAAACGCAATGTTGCCCCGGTGACTCGTTTTAGATGTTACGCGGTACGCGGTACGTAAAGGACGTACGGTATGCGAGCAAACGTCGAGAGAACGTTACACCTGCAGCCATAAAAAGTAAGCTCGTTAAGCGTTTAAGTAAAGCGAGGGCGACAAGTAGCGAGGGTCGTCTCTCTAATCATATCATTGGGCTATTATCGTAGTATTATATTGTGCGATCAGACGGGCGGCAGACGGCGAGGCGCCGGTGAATCATAGATAACAGAGTTGTGGCATACGCGCCCACCTATATAACTATTTGTTTACGGCGACCATTAATGACTGAGGCGCGGTAACGGGGTCGTCCGGACTAGCGACGGAGACTCGTAAAAATAGATCTCGACCGCAGTTTGATAGGTGCAACTGATATGCAGGTGTCGCCACGTGACACTTTACTAGCTGATTCATAAACAGAATGTCCATAATAGATCAATGCATTTAATAATAGGTTTTTGAGTGAGTAAGAAGTAAACGACGATAATAAACTTTTAGATGGCAAATCCCTGTAATTAAAACTTACTTCGAAAATACAAATAAATGCTACATTCAACGTTGACAAATGACTGAAACAATTTGTAACAAGTAGGTAATTAAAACTAACGAGATTCGGGACGTATGAAAACAATCGGAATTGAATTTTAAGCTGCCCTTTGAACATGACTTATCAGAGTTGATTGATTAAAGCCATACTTATCAACTTCATTGTGTACACACAATTATGCAGGGCTAATTTGTTAACAACGCTATAATTAACTGCTTTTATGATGGAGAAATAATAATCAGCGTCCCTTGCAGTAATCAATGATAAATAAAAAAAATATTTGGACATCATTTGCCCGGTGAAAACCAGAATTATGGCGAGTCAAAATTATTGGGTTTCTCCATGAAGAGTCGTCGTCTTAAGAGAAAACCAGCATGGACATGTGCGTTGGTGACCGCGCTACATTATAGTGTAAAGACTTTTTGACATCATGTTACAATTATGTCATTTCACGTACGCAGTGAACGACATCAGTCAACTACAGACTGCGATGTCTTCTAATTTGATGGTACACAACAAGTATTGATTTGTACAAGACCGATTACAATATACAACTTAATATGTGTCGCGGGGCATTCGTATACACTTGCAGTTGCAGCTTGTTCGCTGTTTCGAATGCTTTGAGTTGTTGGAAAGTAAAAAAATATTGCTACTAATGTTTTGCACAACGGACAATCGTCCACCCTAAGGCTAAGTCATAAAGTACTCTTCGTATACACACTTTTTGTCATATTCAACTGTCGCTAGGGACAAAATGGAAAAACACCAACAAAACAGATACGGTCCAAAAAAGCGAAGCAACTACCACTCGAATCGAATGCAATCGGTTTGGTGTACAGTACCTACTTACATATCTGTTGTAATCAAGAAAAACTTTTCGCCATAATTACATAGAACTACAATAACAAACGCGGTTCAACCTTATACACAAAAATTGTATACATATGTATAAATAATAACGGTGATATACAAAGCTCAATATACCTATACTACGCTGAAGTAGATATTCAGGTATCCTGTTGGGTGATTAAGTTCAGTTCGCGTCGCATATTTAACGTGTGGTAATGAGATTGGTCGGTCGTGGTCGGTGGCAGTTGGTCGGTCTTGGTGCGTAACCAGCTCTGTCAAGGGCAAGCGCCCGTCGCCGCTCGCGCCGCGCCGCGCCTCAACCGAGGTCTTTACTTTCCCACCTTGTCACTACAAACCACTCCGTCGATACTAGTTATTGACTCAGCGATCGTAATGACTTCGTTAGTATTTATCGAATTGAATTGCAAATCGACCGCCGGCTCTATGTGAAATATCTCACAATTCTTTTACAAATAGCTATCTAATGTAGGTGCTCGTACGGATAACATGAGTTAAATATCTTTGTTCAAAATTCATGGCATACCGAATTGAAGTTTTAACATCTTGTTCGAGCTTACAAACCGCAAAACTAATCGTAAGTCCGTCTGGGAGTCGAGCGCGCAACAATCCGAGGCGCTGCGGGCTACACTAGTTAGTTAGCTAGCTGTATAATCCCCGGCGTGCATCGTAAAGGCGGTGATTCACTCGCGTTTCTTCCACTTAAGTCTGTATCTCCGCGCCGGCAACGCAACAAGTTAAACGGAGACATTCGCCATTTCCTAAACGTCCCGTCTTAGTCATAACGGAGATACGATGTCGCAGCGTTCGCACCGACATCCTACACTGTATCGATATCACGTATCGAGAATGCGGTAACGCGGGCGGGAGTTATGTGCGGCGGACCGACGAGCCGCGTACCACCGGTAGCCCGACACATTCCTCGCGTACCACACTCACACCGCACCCAACGCTATATTGAACAAACACCGCAACCGTTGTCCCGTCGTCGATAGCAATGTGCAGAAATTGCATCCGACCTGATAGATCGCCGGCTCATAAATCTCTGATAGAATGCCACGTTAATCGTGCAAGGGCCGGATATCACCGTATCAATGGCGAAGGAAGTTATATTATGCGGTGATGTTTATTTAGGTATGCGCCTTAATAGCACATGCTTGAATTTTTCCATGTTTTTTTTTTATGAAAGAACAACCATTCTAGTTTTTAAATTGATCTACCTGAGCTGCTGCTCCTAAACAAATAACGATTACAACATTAAGTTGCATTTAAATTTTATTCAATATTACTAATAACGGGTAACGTTTTTAAAATACAAAAAACAAAAAGTTCAAACAAAACGGAAACCATCCTCCAACGCTTCAACATTCACATACATATACCTCGTTTCTTTCGTCGTGATATAAAAGGTAAACAATCTTACACTGTCTTTTTACTGTAATTATCGATTTAAAAATAAGACAGACACAAATTAAAAAAAACTAAAGAATAAACAATGATTTAATGTTTAAATAAATTTCTGTATGCTTCTAAATCTTTTTTTAAATTAATGTAATAAATAAAAGTTGTGCCAAGATTGTTTACCTTTTATATCACGACGAAAAAAACGAGGTATAGTTTGTTTTGCATATAACTGAAAGTGTAAACTCTCGGTGTACAAACATCTCATTACGTTGGATTGCAAAATAGCACCAGCGTCGCAGTAGGCAGGCACGCAGGCAGGCTAGTCTAAAATTAGAGTTATCTGACGGCCCTACAACCTACAACCACGGTGACCCGCATTAAATCAGGTACGCACGAACGCAATGCAAACAGTTTGAATATTTAATTCTCGTCGAGCGGCGCGCGGCGGGCCTGCGCTGCGCCTTGAGTTCTCGTTGTAACCAGCCAGTGTTGCCAGTATAAACATAACGTACGACAATGGCGTTAACGAGACCGGCCTAGTTGAGGTGAACTCAGGGTTGCCTGGTGGCTTCCAACACTGATTTGTTTTTAATACTAAATCATTTAAAAAAAATATAGATACAAAGTCATATACGTATCATCATATTTATATCATATACGTATCACCTCCACGACAATTTCAACATCTCTAACAACATAATTAATTTAATGTCAACTCCTTTTGTGGCAAATTAAAATTAAGAAAACATAAACAATACGTAAATACGATTCACCCGTAAAACCTAAGCAGTCTCACATCTGTAAGATACCTACATTTGTATACTCATTCACAGTTCACCAATCTCAAGACAACCCTAAGCATAGTGCGACGTCACGGCGTCAACCGTCGAGTGTTTGACGACCTATTTATATTGATCACCGAATACTATGTACCCCTCGTTAGCAAGAGGGCACCAGAGACCAATATTTTAGTAGAACATCACTATTTTTACATAGGCAACCAACAAATGTAGACATCTATTCTACAAAAAAAATTGATACGTGAATAAATTGACTTAAAACGCTACTGAATTAAGCGATAGTCATTAGTGACTTGATTCGTATCTCGATTGATGATTAAGATAAGATAGTGGTAATTGGTGAAATACGAGCTTGTAATCGATGCCGTAATTTCTGAATGGTTCAACAAGACACGTGCGATTTTACACTGGTGATTATAAAGTCGATTTTTCATACAAAAATTATCATATTAAAATCACCTTTATTTTTGCTATTAAATTTCAAAACTGATCGTTACTAGCCAGACTTGAAATTGTATCGTCCACAATAAAACATTACACAAAACAAAACTAGCTACAAAATTACCTACATAGACGAAACTCTAACACAAACAAAGAGACACAAATACAGGCAATGCCTTCTCAATTTACGCCAAGAATGCACAAATACAAAACGAAAACAAACTATTTACTCGGCGCACTATAAGTGAAGCGGTATGCCACTAAACGTACCTACGGGGCTACGGAGCTACGGGGCTCTATGAAGGCTCGCATATAAAGTTAGTAGAGCACGGCGAGGTCAACCAGCCGTTTCTCAACTTTGTATATAAAAAAGGTTTATTTTTTCCAAAAAGAAATAACTCACACTCGAATGGCTTTCGCTTGCGCTCTACTATAGAGTATTGCAGAGCCTACGTGCGTGAAACGTATTTCATTCATCGCTGCAGGGCCACGTCTAACGTGGAAAACATTTTCAAATCGATGAACTGGTGCGATGAAATCAAGCGTAAAATTAGGTGTCTCGGAAACTTAAACAACGTCCATATTTGTTATTATAGTGACCGTCGCGGCAGATGCCTGTTTTACTTGACGTAAGGTTGTCTTTTATTTATTTTTACGCGCATACAAAAGTAGTAGATTTTGTATACAGAGCTAGTACAAAAATTCAAAACAGTATGACACCCAAAAAGCTTTAGTCATTATCCCGTTCAGATGGTCTCAAACCAGCAGACATGCTCACTAATTTCACTAATAGAAGAACCCAATTGTTTAGAAGTTATATTATCCTGCTTAAATTTCAACCTTATGCATAAGCAAACAGAGCTCAAAATCCTACATACGTTGCGTCTCTTAGTTATATTTCACTTCGTCCGTGCCTTAATAGGCAGCCGCGGTGAATAGATGATAATACGCCCCTATGCAATGTGCGCAAGTGTCATTTGTCAACGATGTAATGTTTTCGTTAGGAGCACGTATGCTGTTAGTGTGAAATAGCGGAGTGATCAAATTCACACCGCGTCTGGCACCGTCACTCCACTTTGAATCAATATACGAGTAGGTTGTATCCAACAATGAAAAAAAAATCATAAAAAAAGCCCAATTAAGTTCTTGTTTCTTTAAGAGTACGAACGAGACGGCATACAATTATTGTAAAGACGATAAGGACGCATGCAATGTAGCGCGGATAACTTTTATCGGTTGTTTAATAAGGACGTAACAGATCTAACATAAAGTAACCCTAACATGAATATAAGGTCCAAAGTATTTCCCAAAAAGTTAATATAAATAGGTAAGTAAGTAGTCAAGTATTAATTGTATATCCATACAAATATTGACATTACTCAGTAATGATGCGATTACTGATAAACTTCATAATCTCGATAACATCTGTCTGCCTATCTGTATTTATGTTAATCTGGATAATCTATGCGATTAATTTACGTTTACGTTAATGGGGTTATTGACCTTTATACATTTCAATATGGCAAACTAAGCTCTACTTATATGAGTATCTTATCAGAATTATTATGTACTACTAATCATTATTTTATTATTATTACAGTAATGATAAGGCAAACATGTAAGTCAAACAAAAATGTATACATTAGAGTTCGTAGAAACCTAAATCTTAATAAGATTGAAGCACTCGTATAATCGAAAGCCGATAAAAGTGTTTTTCCTTTATTTTCAATTTACAATGTAAAGTGACGAAATCAAATAGATCCCAACTTATCTGGGAGCACATAGAGTCCCCGCTAAGTCTAGCAAAAACGATTATTATAAACGATTTATTAATATTCTATATGTTTTTCTAGGAGACATAATTATGTGTGATCGCCGAGTCAATCTATTTATTTAAACGTTAATGTTTTAAAATATTGAAATGGTCACTTAATGTTAATTGTTAGGTTACATAGTTACGTAAGAACTTAAAACAGAAGCTCCCTAAAGTAGGGACTGAATATAAAATTAATAACCGATTTGGTATTTACCTAGATTTCATAACTTTTTACGGCCGAAGAATCGAGTTGCGAGACTTGCGTTTTTTGACAAGTATTGTTTTTTATGGGATCAATCTTTTTATACCTACAATCCTACATGTTTTGTTAACATACACACTAGCATATCTATCACCTACAGGAAATATCAGGCGACCGTTGTGCGGACTATTCGCAGATCTCACCGTCAGCACTCTTCATTAAATTTGGATCGTTTGAGCAGACGCATTCGAGAATAAAATCACATGATCCAATATGAGATTAATCACACATGAATTTGTGGGTGTAATTAAAACGATAATAATATAATGAAGCGGTACATCGGTCACAATTCGTCACGGGGGTGTGAGTAATAAATATTTTAACGAGCATGTAAGTCTAAAGCGGGGTCCGCAAAGAATGTCCGGGCCATTAGCCAAGGGTGGGAAGGGTGAATGGGATGGCGAACCCTCCGATGACCTTGACTCGCTGAGATTTATCACTCTTCCGCCGCAATCTGAATACAATTAGGCGATGGCCAGTACCTACGTACAGACAAGTTCAACAGGTCCCGCTTTTTAAAACGCTCTACCCTTTTGTTTGCCATCTCCGCTGGCCCTTTGTTTTGTAAACAAAACTTTATTTCTATCGGGCTACGTTTTGAATGAGATTCAAACCGCCTACAACTGTTTTATATCTGGGTTTGTACGTTGCGATATGCACGACGCACCCCTTTTAACATTAACCTTTGAAGGCCGTCACAATGAAGTATGATCATTCATAATTTTTAAGAGGATTTCTACCTCCTCACTGATCAGTAAAGCTAAAATTTAATGAACCTAGAAATGTGATTCCATTTTACTGAAGGATTTTCACAAACTGAAATGGCGAAACAACCCCGTGAGGATTTGGAACCAGAGTGAATCTCCATTATTAATGGCTCTTAATAATCTTCGTGCTTATTTGTTTACTTCGTGTTTAAGCCATCATCGTATTCTCTATGTATATTGAATTAAGAATTTTGTCTAAAGATTAATTTACTTAGTTCAGTACAGTTCCTGCTGATCATGTTTAATGAATTTGATCATTAATGTCACAATTCATAATATGTTCCCATCAGAGACAATAAACACACCAAATTATGTTAAAGACAACGTTCAACTTAAATTGCAATATTGATCGCGTGCGTTTACCAGCGACACCTAATTAGTCAACCCACCCCTTTCGTCCCGAAGACGGGATGTATACTTAGAATCGCTGGTCAAAAATATCCCAACGCGAGTCACATCCAGATCGTGTAGATGTGAGAACATCATAAAAAATAACAACGACCTCATCGATCCTTGCTCGATGGAAGAAAAAAAACCTTCGGCCGTGGCACGAGACGGATCGTTTACGTGAAAACGATCAAAACAAACATCACGCCGGGATGCGAGAGCAAAAAGTGTTCTTGCTTCTCCTTTTTGTATTTAAACGAGGTCGATGACCCGCCAAGGACACGTGGGCACGTGGCAGCTGATAGGCATCCGTGTGGCGATAAATACGTAGCTATAGTTCACTACTCGGTTACCACGTCCGTAAGGCGAAAGGGACTAGGCACCCCCCCGTAATGGATGACAATCCATAAATTTTAGTAGAGGAATTAGTCACACCGAAACTGACTGGGTGGATTTACATTTTGATACAGTGAAAACGCGAGGATTTATTGGGTCGTTTCGGCAGTTTGCAAGGTATTCAGAAATTCTGTGCGTGCGAACGACGACAATCGTTATAAATGGAGCACTACAGTCACTATATGTGAACGGATGCTGAAAGTGCTATTTAGTAAGATGTATCTATCCTACTGTTACTATATCCTACGAATAGGCTCAAGAGAACTTCACATGACATTCATTACCAAGCGTAATGTCCCTGTGCTGTAAGTAATCCTACAAGTCGCAGATACCAGGATTGAAAAAACAATTCACCCACGGATCATCTACACCCAAAATCATGGAATCATTCGAACTAACGACAAAATGAAGATTTACCCAACAAAAATTTAAGCTCGAAACTTTGCTCGGACATCGAGTTACCATCATAAATGCTACATACCACCAGCAAATTACAGGACTCATCAGTTGGGAAATATAGAGGCTGTTTTCAATCAACAAGCAAGTGACTTTCAAACAGAAACATAACTCCGAACCAGGTCCATCGACGAAGCAAATTGCTAAGCTATTACTGTATTTATGTTTCCTGTTACAGAAAACAATAATTTTACTTATACCACCGTTCTATGTGACAGACAGATAGATAATAAATGTCTAGCGGCTAACAAGGCAGTTTCATTACAAGTAACTGTCGTTCAAATCTTATGTTAGATAAGACAAGGGCATCTTAGATCGTTATAATAATGCATTGAAAGTTCCGTTGCTTATTTGCCTTTATCGGTTTTGATTTAGTATCAGCTACCAAAACTAATATTAAACACACCTATAGGTATATAATACAGCCTCATAATTTTAGAATTATGTCATAGGTCCTATATTATAAGAACCTCTCGATCAGAAACCACGCGTGACGCGTGCGTAAAAACCACTTAATAATAACGCGGAGCGAAATACTAGCTTTCGATTCGCTCGACCGTACTCGAGTCGAGCGAGCGGCGGCATGCGGCGGCAGGCAACAGGCCTTATCTTGGTTGATGGCATTCCTGCGCTCGGTCCGTCGATACGCACGACGGACGACTGCGAAATGCTTTTAGCGTTCGTACACAACACCGAGTTGCGACGAACAGAACGAACCGAACCTAAACGCACGATCATCAAAGTCGTATTTCGATTAAAGCACGTCGCAAACGATCGCCGGGCAAAAGAAACCTTATTCGTCGAATATTAAAGCATTATTCGAAAGTCGCGCCGCATGCGGGCGCCGAACAACACGCAATTCACCTTCGGACGCGTCGGGTTGCGGTATTGCGGCTGCGAGCGGCCGCATTGTGTTCAGATAACGACGCAGCCAGTCGCCGGCGACTCACTGCTTCCAACGACGATCGATGTAGCTTGTCAACCACGTAACATCGTGCATCGTGTCGAGCTCGTCAGACCATTTTCAATTTTATTGCTTTTCAAATCATCCAAGTCATTGTAAAGGTTGATTACGTTTTTTTTATTTTATTTATATTGCGCTTCATCAAAATTGCTTTATCATATTGTCTTATATTATTCCATGACTACAATACTTGAAGAGTGCAGTGGGACTCTTTAATGATGAGATTATAGAACCGAATATATTTTAGACTCTTGTAGAGTAAAAAATAGTTGCAGGTTCGAGTCACATTCGAGCGAATTAATTGTACAAAATGAATGTGAAAAAACGTTTGTCTTCGACTATGTAATTCGTAGCTTAATACTTAGTAATACCGCTTACAACCCAGGGTGTACCTACTATTATATTGTGTAAATTTTCATTTTATTTTCGAACACACCTGCTAGCTGGCACAGTGCAGTAATGTCATCCGAGCATGTTAAGTTCGTCAACAACACAAATGGCTGACGTGCAAACATTAACCGTAGAGCGAGGTCGTAACGATCGTCTCGCGTAGCTTCGCAAACGGACAATATGCGGGTATAAACAACTCTTTATTTTTATTTACCAACGAGATAAGGATTCGTTGGGACGTAACTTTACGATTCGCTAAACCTTTCGAGATTTCATCTACAGTATAAACCATCTACATTTATATTGTCAAATATTTTTTGCTAATATGATTAAATTCCAGTTCACCCGGCAGACGTTGTACTGCTGCAACACTTTAATTTAAATTCAAAACACATTTGTAGATACAATTTTCGTCAAATCATGTGAGTCGTTCTCAAGTTAAGAGCAAATCAATTATTTAAAGGTATTTGTTATAACTCATCAAATGATATTGTATTTATGGAGAGCTTTATACAGGTACACACAATCTTAAAGATCGAAATAACTAAATTATAAGGGCTCTGTTATTCCCATTTACGGACCCCTACAGCGTAAATTGTACATCACACCTCACGTACTTGATTCAAAACTTATATTTTATTATTTGTTTACTATTCATAAACACACTGCAAATGAAATATTAGAAAATTCAATTAATATCTAATTACCGGCATCATGGATAATGACGCTGTGCCAGTAATAACATTTATATTTATGGTAATTACCAACGTAACTTTAAGTTGCTTAGCCCATTCTGTTGGTTGTGGTGGAAGCATTTGTACATCGTGGAACACAGAATCAATCATAATAAATAACAAGATAATAAATAGTGTTTGTAGTCAATGAAAACGATAGGTAGTTAGATATTAAACTGTCAGCGTTATGACTCTCTAAACTTTAATTACTTCTTTTGTAATACATCTATGATACAATAACCATTATCACAACAATCCTACTAATCCTACTATCCTACTAATCCTACTAATATTATAAATGTGAAAGGTTGTAAAGATGTTTGGATATTTGGATGTTTGGATATTTGGATGTTTGTCCCTCCTTCACGCTCTAACCGTTGATCGGATTAAGCTGAAACTTGGTACACAGATAGGGTGCATCCGGGAATAGGACATAGGATACATTTTATCCCGATTAAAGGTTCCCTTGGGATAAATCCCATATTTTTTAAAAGTACTCTTCTGCGGGCGAAGCCGCGGGCGACGTCTAGTAAATGAATAAAACTTAGCGCAGATTGGTAGACCTTAAAAATCGTAGAAATTTAAATTAAAAACATTGGAACCGGCAATCCAGCTATGCGAATGTGATGCCTCACTGTACCAAAGCAAACGGAAATTTACTTGGATTTTTTTTAATTGAGAACCTCGACTTAAAGAAAGTACCTATCGATATATGTTTTACGCAATAAAACATTAAACAGTTACACCAATACCTGGAAAACTTCACATCTTTTTGCAAAAATAGCCAAGAGTTTTATCATTCACCGTCTCAGACTTATTCGCGTGACTTTTTCCTCGAGCGTTTCGTATAATCTTCCAATGAGAGACTTCATGTATTCACTGGATGTTTGTCGGAGACTCGAGAAGCCCGACGAGCCGAACGGTTGACGTCATACGGTCGTGTTTAACTTCTACCAACTCGCTGGATATCTGAGACAGTCCACGATCACATTCGCGTACATTGCTAGGCTAAATTTCTTACTCGGCGAGCAGAGTAGATCGAAACGAGGAATGGATAGCGTGTAGAGCGTAATCGTGCAATGTATGCTGCGGTCGTTGTGAGGGTGTATTGCGGTCACATAACCGGTATTCGAATGCGGCGGCACAGTCGCCAACGCCACTCGCCCGGTCTCGGAGCCCCGATGTTTTGAGAAAGCCATGTTCGGCAATCGGCGACGGTAAGAAAACACGATTGCTTTTGCGGCAAACCGTTCGTCCGTTCGTTACAGTCACTCCACGATGAAATAACAAACCCTTTATAAGGCGCGCCTGTCTCGATACATAATAATTACGTGAAATGAAAGCAATTCAAGCGAAGTGCTTTAAATATTCCAAGCCAAAATTCCGTTCCAACTGGCCTTCAATATTACTCTCTGTGACTTGCGGCGGCGCGGCATACTGCTTCGATGATGGAAAATATTTAAGCGTGAAATAGAACAACAGTACAGCGTTGTTAAACTTAAAAGGATTTTGTATATTATTTTAGACAATTGCAAATTTTCTCGAACTTCGTTCTTATAAAGTTTGACTTGCATATTAGCAGTAAAATTAAGTCAGGTAAATAATAAGGAAATCTGAAAACATACTGTAACATCTTAATAAATAAGCTGTACATTGTAAGAAACCCGTTGATTGATGTTGTTGACAAAATATGGGAACATTATAATATATATTTGGAATTGAAATTCGCGATCAATGAATTATGTAACAACATTAATGAGGTATAACTTGTTGATATCGTGACTCAGAATGCCAATAAGTTCAAGTTCTAATTCAAGAGATCGAGATCAAAGATCATTAAGTTATTTAACAGCAATAATCTTTCGCTACATAGACGTAATATTGAGCATTACTACTAAACTTTGGCAACCCAAAAAAAACTTTTTGACAAGTTCATTAATTTCCAATTCTTTATTTTCTCGTGGCATTGCTCCACAAACATCTTTAATATTAGAAACGCGATTCAGAAAGATAAACTTAGATATATTGTATTACCAAGTTACAATCGTAACAAATTCAATTTAACCTTCAAGTTCCTCGAATCGGCGTTGATATTATTTACATCGTTATCAATATGTACACTCATAGATAAAAGGTTCCCGTTTAAACCCACCCGACGGATAATATGAATGGACTCGTAGTAATGTGGCCGGGTACCGAATACCTAGGGTGCGTATATACTTGTCAAACAGTCCCGTAACACTGGGTAAGTAGGTACGTAAATAGATGTAAAATGTGGCGACCCCTGCCGACGAACCCGTCAAGGACATTCCGAGGGAAACCCTACAAGGGCGTAACAGATCTTTGCATAAATCTGTGAATCTTGAGAGTCGAATATAATACCCAGACCAGACGAAATCTGTTTAAGCAGTTACGAGAAAAGTTATCGAGATTCTCGAGCTTATGTAGCATCGAATATTCGAAATGCCTACATAATGATACTCTATCTAGCACATGTCTCGTGTTATCGGACTTAGGATTACTAAAGTTTCTAATCTGTGGGAGACTGTGGGCGTACGATAATGTTCCCGATTCTAGAAACAGCATCGTGTAAGGCTGGCTGACTATCAATTTGAATATTATCTTGTAGCGTTTATAGCACTTTTGTGTCCATTTAGGAAACGAATGGAGATAGTTTGAGATAAAAGCTTCTTAGAACTCTTAGTTGTTAATAAAAACTACGCTACTTTAACATCTACAAATAAGGAATGAAAATGCTTTAACTGCGTTTTAAGACACCAGTCATTATGATTTGCGAAATGAACAATATGTAAAATATAATGAAAAGACTATGTTAGATGAGAAAACATTGCAGTGAATGTAGCTAGGTAGATCAGCTGAGTATGACGGCCAACAGAATGCAAGCTGAAAAAATTTATGTGCCCGCCTAAAGTGACTGCATTGCCGAATGGCATAGAAAGTCAGAAAACTACCAATTTTTTTTTGTTTGTTTGGAAAAATGTGATTTACACCGACGGTCCGGCACACATACAAGACTGAGGCGTCGACGCTCGGGGGTGGAAGGTCCTGTTTTGCGTGCTCGCAGCGACTGGGGGGGTAAGTTTTTCACGAGGCCCTATATACCGCGACCACCCCTCACTCGTACATAAGGTGGGAGGACGGGGTGGTTCGCGCCCGCAAAAGGGGCAAAATACGGTGTACTCTGGGCGCCCGCTCTATGTGGGTCAATGTCGGGAAAGCCCGCGTCTGCCAGTGACGAAGTATGCACAATGAATCTGATCAACGCCTCTAGCGAAACTATAGACGAGACAAACTACTTCGCCTAGTACATAAACCTTATTGCCACGCGCTAGAGTTCCGTTTTGAAGGAGCACCGAATCATTTCCTCCCCGATTGCAACACCAACCGACACATCGGTTCATAAAATGTTAACTCGACTTCAAAGACGTGGTATTCCTTTACATCTAAGGTGTCGTCCAAAGTTCCCTTACTTCATTAGGAGCACATAATTAGTATTAATTACATAATCAAACTACATTATCCCAATCTATATCAACACCTAGATTAACTTGGGGCGATAACAATTAAGCGGCTCATTGAAACCGACCAACAAATTAATTAGTGGTTTGCTGGTTTCACTTTGTAACACACAACACATTTCATTGCCATAATTAAGTTCTGTGACGTGTGAGGAGAATGCATCGCTCGGGCACATCTCGCAACTGGTACCTATTGCAGAGAAACTGCTCTATGGGACTAATCGATAGGTGATCAAGGGCGCTGCGTGTTCGATCGTTACTTGTTTTTTACTTAATGATCCATCTTAATGGCCATCGTCTCCGCATTACGGGCCATCAATCATTGTTCGTACGTTCGAAGTCCTACAAAAAACTACGTGTACGCACTTTAAAATAACTAAGATTAAATGATTTGATGCCAACATTTTGCTAGTAGCTTTAATGATGCAATTAACCTACTCCAATTTAGGCGCTATTTCAGAGATGATTTGCGAGTTATTTTGTTCTCTTTAGGGAATAATATTTGCGTGAACTAGGTTCTACTTCGACACTCGCACTTCATAATTAATTTCCTCGTCGAACCTCAAACATGATTCTTCGAGGGTTTCTTGGACACTCATGGACGCATTTTTGCGGCCGCGATGATACACTTGTCAATATTTCGGCATAAACTAAGTGTAGATGGAAACTGTTGACCAACTAACTACTACAGAGTATAGGTACTCACCGACAGCCGGTGACATGGATCGTGATCCGCTCGAGCCTGTGGGGCTCGGCGTAGGCCTCAAGTGCGGCGTGGAAGCGCGCCCGGCGCCGCCGCTGCCGCCCGAGTCATTGCTGTTTTGACCGGTCAGATCCTGCAACAAAAACAAACTTTATTAACTTGCTGATAATCGTTTGACGACAGTTTAACCTTAGAGGAACAATTATTTTATATTTCTTAAATATGTTTTTGAATCTCTTTCAGCTAAATACCGTAATTTTCTTTATTGAGATCAAAGACACTACTTACATCTATAACTAGCGGAAAAATAAAACGTCTCCAAACATACCTCATTTGTCAAAATATAACTGAACAACAACATACATGTTCAGATATTTCAAGGTATATTTTATGAGATTATACTGTAAAAAGTAACTTTAAGTAAACAAGGTCCTAATTCGGACTTCACTGAATTGGAGTGCCCCCCAGACTAAAACCTCCTATCCAGTTCTTCTCCACTTCCCCTTTCCAGGATCGCCACGGCACTACTTAAGATTTACGTTAGGCCTATTTACGTCTTTTGGGAATCTTTCCAGAATAAGCAATGTGAAATAATTCCAAACAACACAAAAAACTTCAGTCTGTAGAAAATGAAGTGTTCTAGAGAATACTTGCGATCCTGGAAAAACTGTTGTTTTCCCGCGGGATAAAAGGTTTACCGAAACAAAGCGACAGCGGGTCACTCGTATATTGTCCAATTAAATCGTCTATCAAATACTTGTTTGTACATCAAACATACGATAACAGTAATTATTTCCGTTTCCCCTCTACACAAGGAATTGTACAAATACAAAAAACATCCAAGAAAAATTCAATAAATTAAAAGTCAAAATTAACATTACTCACAGCCTGTGGCAGGTCGTTTTAATTGTTGCAAGACGGAATATGATTAAAGCTAAAATTACATTCAGACGCCGCCGAACAATTTTGTCGCTAACAAAACAAAAAGCGCGAAGGTCGTTGAACCACTCGACACCATCGCCGAAAACAAAGCAATTTGTTATGCGAATGAAGCAATTTGTCCAATGATTATATGTCAGGTGTGGACACTCCATATTGTACACTTAAGAAATTCCACGCGTTTGACGACTGCAATTTAATAAAACGTTCAAATTACGATGCCTCTTTGTTTAATTATGCTCAACACTAAACTTATTTGTACCTACCTTACAAATTGTTTAAGGGTGTATATTCTCTACGCTTGTTTACTACAGGTATTCTTTGAATTTGACTCTACAAATGGTACATCAGTTTAATCTTCTCCCTTATCATATCTAGATCAGTAGATACCTGTGTTATTTTACCGCTTTTTAGTTTGGGAGTATTTAAGTCTCTACATAGTGTTTCTGAAGTTACTTAGTGTGACTGCATTAATATATCTACTCTACAGTGATTTTAATTTAAAAGGCTTTTTCTAATTTGGACAACATTTAAGTCTCTACATAATGATTTCGAAAAGATTATTTCTTTTGTTAGGACTATTTTAGTCTCTACTCTACCTAGTAATGTGGATAAACCTGTGTTGCCTATGTTTTGCCTGTATTCATGCAGGACTCTACATGTTGATTTAAAGAAATTCTGTCTATTTGATTTAACTTTTTTTCAACATTTTGATCTACAACTATATTTGTCCTATAGAATAAGTCAATCTACCCTCAAATCATGT
>LGAG01001178.1:79072-93396 GCA_001278395.1 Lerema accius | reverse complement strand
AAAATATTAAATTAAATCAATAGGCCAAAAAGGACCGCGGTCCGTTTACCGAGTGGTCCCTTTCGACCAACGACTCGTATGTAAGTGGCAATACAAGTACCAGGACATTTTAGTTGGAAAACTTTAAAATATCTCTACATTATCTTTAATCAACCCGGATCTGACTTGTATTTACAAAGGACAAAATTCAGACATTCCGAATAAAATCTGTAAATCGTTGTATAAATATAACTGTGAAAATAGCTTAGTAAATTATTAAATTTCGATTCCCTTTTTCTGGAATGTCCGCAATACAATTTCTGTAATTCATGTTATGAAGATTCAACATTTAACACGCAATTTGAAACTCGAAGTGTCATTTTACAACGACTAAAATGAAATGAACAATTTAAGTAAAATTTTAACATTAAATTATAATAAATTCGTGGGCGGTATTTTGTACTCATACACAAAGTCTCTACTAGTGCTATATACCTTACTAAACAATCTAATATATTCGTAATAGTATATAACTAAAATATTTAGTTTACGTAATTATTATTTTGCTACTCTATTGACACAACAAAGGCACGGTAGATAAGAGAATTTATTAACAGACAGATCATTTGTGTAAAAGTTGATATTTAAGTAACGGCAACATGTTAATTGCGTCAGCCAGGGCCCTCATAATTGCTGCCGTGAGGAACTATAAACCGTTCCAATTAACTTAATTTCTTTCAAGTTATTTGTATTGACGAAGGTTAGGTACGATGGCAATGGCAATTTATTTAATCACTTGAGGTGTTAACTAGTGTCGAATAAGATGATAATATTATACGTAATAAAAGAGAATCGTATTCGTTGCATTCGAATCGAGAACACAACAAACAAAAGTAAGACTTGGAGCCAGGAGGCAAGATAAAAAATCTAAATAACTCGCTTGATGGGAGTTTGGCGCCAGAGAGCCGGCTCCCCGAACAAAAGACGCCCAACGGTCTGCGCCCGAGCATAATTTTAAATTCTGATCGTATCACTGAAATCACCCCGCCAGATAAGTGGGCGCATTATGATACCGACCATAATGTTTACGGATCACGAAACGGACAGCCCAGTGCGCATTATAAATTACAAATGTAAATACGCTTTTCTTATTACTACTACATCGCAATCGGTCGGTTTGATCGAATAATTATTCGAGGAGAAAATCGATATCGAAATCAAATATTTATAAATCGGACATAAAAGACAGTCAGTCCGACGAGATTTTTGTAATTATTTCCATTTCGTTCGTTTCGCAATCGAGAGAAGGATATGTTGTCGTTAATGCTCTACTTAATGCCGTACGAGAAAAGAAATATGCGGGTTTGAAGCGGCACTCGTTCGCCGGCGGATTTATCGTTAATTTTCGATATAGAACCTGTTTTCTTAAGTGCCGAACGGCGCGGCGGCGAAGCAAGCTCCCCGCAAAATAAAAGAAATATGTTTTAGTAGGTTAGCGAGCGTGTTTACGATCGGATTCCTCGGAGCCGATTATGCTTCCATTAGTTACATAAGCCGGGACCGCCGCGTAATTAGACAATTTGTCTTGGGACCGATAACGTTATACGCGTATATTTCAGGGCCCTTTCTCGAGCTCCTTATGAACCAAATTAAAAACGCACACTACATGTTGCAGACATTTAGTTTTAGTACTCGCAATATATTTTATTCTTTTCGTTTTTTATCAGCACACTAATCGAACGCAACTAGCGCTAATCAGAAAATTACTGAGCTATGTGTTCGGAGCAAACTATCATCGTATCTATCGCGCGTGAGACGATCAATTTGCATTGCGTCGTATCAGCTTCGAATGCAAGATCGCAGTGGAAAGCTGCAAGTTTAAATGTTAAATCGAGTGAGCGACGCCATCTGTCGGGCGGGCGAGGCGACGGCGGCGGCGGCGGCGCGGCGCACACCGGTGACCGGATGCCCGACCAGTTTCGTAGCGACACCAGACACCTGCAGACACTACACCACCGCCTGCGCGAACCGGCATCTTCCACTCGTTATTATCAAAATGATTTCCTATTACGGCCGGTTCGAACGTGGCATCGTGTGATTTTTTCCATAGTTCAAGGATGGGCATTGAAAATGTTAACCTTTTACAGAGAATGTAGGCACATATATGACAAAAATTTCAGCTACGAACAAAAAACGCACCTACAACATTTCCGAACCGGACTTTTGATATTCTGTCATTTCGCTGTGCAAAACTAGTTTACGACATTTAATTGACTTGTCACAAGTTGTCACAGCGGTCGATCTACCTAAACGAAACTGACAGGCAAGGTCCGTTCGTTGCCTTGCTTGTCGAAAGCAAAAAATCGGGCATTTCTCATAACGAATTGAACAAAACAGGGAATGAATGAGAGTAGCGCAAGTATGTAAATTAAATGGCTGCAGACAAGGAACGCGTACGGCGTACCCTTTGTCCATCGTTCGGGTGCAGTCCGCGCATTGGGCCTGAGAGACAATGAGGTTGTTACGCAAGACGCGTCAATGGCATCTCTCGACCCTGCCTCTGTTCTCGCCACTGACCCACATCTCTCACATGCCCCACACAATCGCAATTCCGGCATAATAAGCTCATTCGTTGTTACATCATTTCGCATCTGCTACTAAGTTACTGAGAATTGTGTAGTATATTGTATATTGGTATGACATAACAAAAAGAAAATTAGATTAAAACATAGTAGATAGTAGATGTTGCTGCCTGAAGAAATTTGCCTGTAAAAATACAGCGGAAGTCTAAAAAAGCCATTTCTTCGTACGATCCACAAGATAACGGTTTCACTACATTTCCATACGAACGTTCATCTCCTATTTCAAAATCTTTAAATAGGATTTCTCACGTAGCTTATGCGTACAGCATTTTCAAATTCTCGAGATGATAGACCAGTTAACGAGTATTGTAGTTTATACATATACAGATGTTTCTGTCTATCTGCCTGATCTGTGACACATTATATTAAAGACTTTTTAGGAGCGCTAAGCCCGTCAAGATGAAAGTACAAAGAATGCTTTATAGTTACAAAGATGGCAACTGTCACACAGGATATAAAAAGTGTTGATATGAATTGGTGCTGTCTTTGTAACTATGAAGGATTCTGTGTACTTCCTTGTTGACGGACTTCGCGTTCCTGACGATGTTTGCCCCATTGATCATAATTATTTTACATACTATTTTGAGAGTATAAGCAGGGTCGGTGGTTCCCGTAGAGCGGTAACAACATTAACGTCATTTCAAACAAGTTTCGGATGCTTTTGCTAAACCCGAAATTTTTCCAACAACACGACACCGTCATATCCAATTTCGTTTCAATGAAAATCTATATTTGCACGATTCTATTTACAAACAGCCGAGCGACATTCAAAACGAACAATGGAAGTGAGACAGATTTCATGAATGAATTAACGAATAACAATAAATACAATCACCTAGACGAAACAAAATTACGTGGCAACGACCTTCAACCGAGACAACGGCACATAACCACGGCAAGAGAACTTAAATATCAGGGACACGATGTGCCGGAGCGAGTTCAAACGGTACACGTGACTTTATTATTTATAGTAGCGACAAGTGACGAACACTCAATGAACTTTCTTTTCATGAGGATAGAAATGGGCGTGTGTGCGTGTCTCGGTGTCGATGTAGGCCACTGCCAAGGTCGAATGTTTAATATAAAGTCTGGCGTCGGGACATTAAAATGGTCGGCCCCTCCCGGAGACCCCCTTATCCCGGGCCGGGGCGGCGGTCGCAATCGTTGCACTCGTTATTTATTATCCGAAACCCTTACTTTCGCTAACGGATAACATTTTTCGTAGACGCTCTAATTATGTGACAGATAGCACATGTCAGTAAACTATGAGCGTCAAGGGCGCTCGTATCTTCACCGCGTCATCATTGGGACGCCGGCGATTGAACAGCTGACGCGATATTACATCATCCCTGATCTATCTATTGTGTATTAGAAGAAATACGTAACAAAAGGTCATTAGCGCCTTCTTACGCTGCATCCATACCGCAGTTAGTTTTTGCGGAGAAACGTTCACAAACAAAAGTGTCTCTGGTATAAATCAAATAATAAAACCTTCTTTTTAGTAAATTTTGCCATATTTAGTAACACTGCCAAACATTTGGTAACTCAACTTGTAGTAACAGTTGGCAACATTTGTTTAAAGGAAAAGATTGTTTCCGTACTTTCCGTTATATAAATACAATATTAATCCGACGTCGCTTTTTGTTGAATGTTATTGTTTGTTATAGCTACAACTAAATTTATTGTTATTGTTGATGATGAACAAGGTAGAGATATATTCAACTAATGTTGTCACAAAAGTTATAGAATGTCACGTTACTTCATAAAAATAAAAGTAAAAAGTAGGAGCGGTGTGGATGCATTATAAGAGTCAGTGGTAGAGTAGGTAGATTCACATTTCATCTAGGCTCTATCTCAACAAAATGTAAGTCTGGGCTCAAAACCTGTTAATTATTTATTCATTAGACGGCGAAGAATGCTCAGGTTCAGTAGAGTGTTCAATTTGCATTATGTACATAAGTGAGCTAAACAAATCTCGCAATGTCGGTCGATGCGACGACACAGAGCGTGCACTCGAGAAACTTGCAACTCTCACTTTCAAACAAGAAAAGCTTCGGTTGCCGCTCGACAACTTTACTATAAATACATAAACAACTGATACAAAACTGACAGTGCACGGCGATACTTGTATTGTGACATTCACCTACATAGCACACCGACTTCAATGAAATGCAATTAGATAACTCTCCGTGGACTGAATCAAATTCAACAATTTAGCCACCGATGTAGTGTGGCGGTAACGATTAAATTCAATACAAACATGCCAGTTTGTACGTCAACACACACAAAAGACCATAATTACTCGTATCGCAACGTCTGTGGAGTGTTGGGGGTTTCCCAGTTGGACTGCGGCCAAGAGGAAATAAGCCTCTAAATAAATTTCTGATTATAAAATATGCTTCAAACGTAACGTAAATTGGCAGCTGTGTGGGATGTGGCGCTAACTGGATAGTGGATACCAATGTCGTGTATGATTAAATGAACGAACGCGGCGGCTTTTTGCTCGGGAGGATTCGCATCGTCAGAAAGCATTCGGGCGTAATAAATATAGTCAATAACCGGCACGTCTTAGACAAAACCCGACGAAGTGAGACGTGACTTGCCGGCTTAGATTTTATCAGTTTGGTTTTTATAAACAGAGACCAAGAGAATAAATGATTTCATCAATGACTATTGCGTAATGTCGAACACTAACAGCATTCGCATTCGGTTAGCGTGTTATTAATGTTGGTTTCTTGGGCACGGTCGATGCTAGGAATGCGCGCGAGTGTTCAGCTCCGAATGATACTAGGTATGCGTAAGTCGTTATTATAAGTACTTACCTATAAACAGCGAGAGCGTCAGTTGGAATTGAATTATCTTGAGGTCTTCACACAAATAAATACTTTCGGGAAAGTTCACGCAACGGAAATAGGTACGTGGTAATTGGAGATTTTGGGTGAGCGGAAAATGCAAATCAGTTTGATTCTAACTCATGTACAGGTGGATAGACACAGAAGGCGACTTCTTCAAGGGGATTTTACTATTATTCTCATGAGAGCTTTGACGCTAAACCGCCTTCAGGTAACTATATTCACGTAAGGAATTATGCTCTCGCTCTCCACATCGCGTACGTATTTGAACACTAAATAGTTCTAAGTGTAAGTGAAGTGAAGTATCACGGATCGAGCGCGCTTTGTGAGGCGTGCCCTCTCGTCGCACACCGATGACATCATTCCACGAGCGCATTGTCTATTTCACCAACTTCAACCGTCTCACCCGTTGCATTCCATTATGCAGATCGAGGACAACTCGCCCATTTGAATATGTCAGTTGAGGAGTCATAAAAAGGAGAGTTCATCGTTACTACCTTTTTACGCATTCATTGATACGTATTTGAATAAGCCGAACGGACGTAAAGACGAACGTGGAATGGTTGGAGGATAAGGTAGTCGAGCACAAAGCGGCGTGGTAAAAGGATGCATCTACAGCTCAAGTGCATTCTCTCACATGTTCTCGTTATAGAATATAATAAAAAGATGCGAGTTGGGTACGGTGGCAGTGGCACAGGTCGCGAAACGTCACAACGAGCCGGTGATTGATGGTTGCGGTGACACTCGTTGCGTCAGACGACGTTGGGGTCGTGAGGTCAATGGCGTCACGGCGACAATACATATATCCGATTGCCGCCAATAATTATTACAGACGACCCTAATCCTATTACGGCATCGGGTAGCCGGGTGGCAACTAACTCGGTTACAACCATTTCAATGTTTCCAGTTCAGTCGTAACGAGCGGGCGTTGATGATATGTATGAGATTAGAGGTATGTTAGCGTAAAGCAATTTGATGCTTGCAAACAATGTTTTAGTTTATGAAAATTCATAAAAGAGGTGGGGGGGGAGGTCTTGCGTTGTCGATGGCGGTTCGACTTCGTTTAGGGCCACCTCTAGCTCATAAAACGGCACGAGTAGTTACTACTGGCACGGTTCCTTTTACGACAGCGGCAACAGTACACGTCCACATTAGAGTAGGCGTTCTAAAACAATAACGACACGGGAAGGTCCCGCGATAGGATTCTCTTGGATGTCATAAACGAGCCTTGTCGACTTAATATAGCATTAAGAAAATATACGACGCGCTTTCCGTACCTCGCCCGTTCGTTTTATTAAGGCCGCAAACACACTGAGCGCATTATGTTGTGACCAGATTTATATTCAGCGCAGTCTGTATGAAAATTTGTTTAAATTAACTACAACGTACCTAGCTCTCTCGTCGTACTTTGTATCGCGACCAGGGACGTTGTATCAAAGTATTTAGCTGAGCGGGTATTTTACAATGTTCTTACATATGTTCCGTGAAACTTGTGGGAAGTATTTGAATGCAACATTGACTTTGCTCGTTTATGAAGAATTATGTAAATAGACTCACGTGTTCTGTTGCGATAAGCTTGTAAAATAATCAAAGGAGGCTTGTTATATCATTATAACAATATATTAACGTAAACAAAAGTTATAAAATGAATCTTACTGTTGCAAATCAGGTTTAACCATATTTCACTTTTATTATTAACAAATAGACGTAATAATAATCATAAAGTTATATGTGACATCTACAGCTAGTATCAAGCTCTTACTATTTAATCTGTTTAACATAGAGGTCATATAGTATTTAGTCGGATATAGATTATTTCTAATGATTTTCAACCGCAGGACAGTAAGTCTACTGCATCGACTATAAATAATTCTTATTCCACTCAGGTTCCTGCAATATTACTTACACTACTCTTTCAAAGGTGAGATTCAATATACCTATTATTATTACTGCTAAAGAGCTATAAAGTGTGTTACTTAATCGCGCGCACGTATCGCGCAATTTCTTACGCATATAGCACTGCGTTTAACGTCAAAATGAAAGGTAAAATCCTTAACAAGTCACACAATACCGACGGCGCACAGGTATAAAATAACGCGAACGTGCGCGTACCTATCAAGAAACAGTTCGTATGGCTACGGGACAAGGGGCCTGGTTTTACGGCCTCGTTACCGGCCATCGAGCGTTTTTACAGCGCGATTAAACAACCCACTCGGCACAACCTACGCGGCCCGTAATTGGGGTACATCTTTGAATCTGTCGAGTTGTGGACCCTCCGGATAATACAGCGCCGCGACCCGACACGGACTTCGCCGGTCGCGTGTTTCGCGAAAGCCTTCAATTTGATATCGAGCAATGAACGCCTATCGGAATAATTCGAGGCGCTCGTTACGCGGGGACGTTTGACTAATTATTATTTTCATCAAAATGAATACCTTTTATTCCGCGCGCGCGGCCGTGCGCTGGAAATGAAACAACATGAAAAGGCTTTATCTGCTTTGTGTCGGGAGCGCTATCAATTATTAAAATGCAAGTTTAACGAGTAGCCGACCACATTTCGTTCGCGAGCGGCCTCGCAACGCATTATCGAAATCGGACCGCAATAATTACATTCGAGTTGAATGCGGCGTCCACTCCATCCATCTGTCCAAACGAACGCCTAAATAAAATATAGGTCCGCGATAAAATTTTATCAACGCCAAATTTATTATTCGGTCTCCCAAACGCGTATAGCCCGTAATTAAACTTGTCGGTTCGTTGTATTTTACGGTTTAATTTACTATTACAATTATTCATAGCGATAGGATTAAATTATAATTGGGCTATCGAGAGCACAGAAATATCGGCTATCAATTTCTATTTTAGTGTTTTGTGAAAGCTGAGAGCGTTTCGGATGGGGATGTGAATTAATTGAAAATAAAATAAAGGGGTCCGGCGCGCCGTTAGCTACAGGAATAGTAGGGCCGAGTAAGTCTTAATGGCAATGTCAAAAGCAGTTAGTTACATTTAAAGGGAACAGAGAAAGAGTAGAGGTAACATTGTGTTTACGAGGAATTATGGTTTCACGATTTAAACGCATGTAAAACGAAAGTGAGTCAATAGAAACTAGTCAATTTATATTTGCAAATCAAAGGATAAATCTCCATTCGCCGTGTAATGGTTCGACCCGTTGGACGAAGGTTCGTTCAGATTACATAGTCGCGCCGCTAGAAACACAGCAAACAAAGATTAATTCTCCGGTTCGTAGTACCGAATGGAGCTATTTCGTTTGAAGTCGCAGGCACCGATAGCGGACAAGTACCGAGTCCGTGCGGCGAGTCTTCTAAAGACCGATGTCCATTGAAGTGAAGATATGTTTTGTAAATAACCAATAGATATTTTAAATGTAAACGATCACGATCCTTCTATTTCATGCCGATATTTCGACCCAATTACGTGGATGGACCAATTTAACATAAAATTCACCAACACATGCTTCAATTGAGTTTCCACTGGATTTCGGCAGGATTAGTTTGACCCCTTTGCGACTTCGTTAATTTATTTATGAAAATGTGCAACGTATAACAGAATAGATAATTCACATAGTCTCTCAGAAAAAAAACAGCATTAGTGAAATTCTCAGCAAAGTCAAGAGAATGAGACCCCTGCACTGAACTTCAATAAAACGGTTCAAATGGATATGACTCATATTTCAATGTCGCGATCACAGGAGAAGCGAACGATAAGAGCTTAGCGCACAAACAACACATACACACACACATTCTCAGCATCGCAAGCAATGCGTCGTCTCTCTCCTCGTTGGATACCGGGCCTAACGAGCCCGGCTTCAAAGAACACGGACGACGACCGACGACCTTTGTGATACTGATAATACACCCTCGACTCGAAAAAATTCGCCAACGGGCTCGAAAAAAATAAAACGACAGGTTCAACAAAAAAACCTTTCGCGTGTTGTATTTTACGACAGATAACTCCGACGCCGAGGTCAACATAAATAATGACAACTTTATGATCTTTAATCATTTATTTATGGAATGGTAAGCGGCGTAACCGTGACAAGAACCCTCGTTTAATTTGCAGAAATATATCGACCTGCATTCATTAATCACTTCAGAAACTAGTAAATGTACACAAATTAGATATAGGTAGGTACATAACTTTGTGATGTAAAGTTATAGACAGCATGTTTCACTGAAAAATTGCGACAAGATTCAATTAATTTGTGGTTATCCCCTGTCGACCACATACGACAGTCGATTTGGACTATTTATTAAAAACTTTGAATACTAATGTTATTGGTTGTGTTATTCCATTCAAGAAGTTTCCTCCATGATCTATATAAGGAAAGTATAGTTTATGAAAATACAAAATGTGAATAGAAATGTTTTCTGGTAACAGTAATAATTCACATAAAAATACAAGATAAGCGAAAGATTCTTTATAAAAAATTTACAAGGTTCCCAAATTAATGTACATATTTACTCCACTCATTAATTCCAAGCTCTCATTTGACGTCACGCGCCTGTTTCATTCCCATGACAAAAAAAAATTAACACCTGTGCCCATTGTGCCGTATCCCCGTTTCGGTTGCGTATTTGATCTAGAGGAAGCGTTAAACAATGTAAAAGCGTTCGTTCGTCTTTTCAAAGAGATCTCGTTTGATTCTCTTTTTTTTTCGTCGTTGTTTGTAGCGCAATGTATTTGGTTTGTTTTCACATGCGAACGCACGTCGCCGCGTCGCCTGTCGGCTGATTACGCTCTCCGCTGTTACCGTCATTCATTTGTGTCTACACCGCCCCACTCAATCTCGTTTATTATGAACGTGCAGCGCGCGGGCCGCTCGGGCGCCCTGCCTCTTTCGCATTTTACATTTTGCTACATTTCGCTCCATGAAATACTTTTTACACGGTTACGTAACTCCTTTATGTCATATTAAGTTGCTTTTCGCTGTAGCGTTGCGTTTGTGAATTGTTTCCGAGTCGTGGTGCCTTTCTACCCGGCTCCGTACGACGTTCATAGCTGAGTCAGCGGCGGTCGGCTCCGTTTTAAATGTTGCTTACGACTCGCCGTCTCTGTCGCAGCACTGAGGGGTTCGTTTGCGGCATTAATGAATAGCATTGTAAAAAGACATTCTTATAAAGCGTTCCCCTTCTTACCTAGTATCGTAGGACGAATAATATTTCTTTTGAGCTGTCAGTCAACGGGCGGCGTAAAGTTGCATAAATACATAATGTGGAATAGGAACCCTTCACATCACCTTGCTCGCACGTAATGCTGTTATAGAAAATTATTATAATTCTATAACAGCCGTAACTAGAATGTACCTACAGGGCATTTTTTATATACATAAATATATTCCCATATTAGCGTATGTGTCGACATTATTTTTATATAGCGCCTATTTGTTTGCTATGTAATTAAGATAAATCAGCAGTCTTACAACTATACTAAAATTATGAATATGGATAAAATAATTTTTTATAAGTTTAAAGTTATTTTACCTATGTGTAAATATTCAACAATATTTTTACGTTACGAACACGACAAGGAACCGTAAAATCTTACGCTTAAGTTAAAATTTCATTGCAACTGGATAGGGGGGAAACGCGAGTATCTATACTGTAGTATTAATATCTACGAGTATAAAGAGAGACAGCGAAATCCCCCTGCATTTGGGGTACATTCATTACAAAAAGCGACACATCGCCCGAACCCCGGTTTAATAATTTCACTCATTTGGACTCCCCAACAGGGTTGGCGTGTTTAAACAGATACGAAATTTCGGATCTTTGTTACCTACATAAAAATTATTTTAAATATTTTACGATTGAAATTATCCACATTATCGAAACATCGTGTATTAAATAAAATCATTTCCAAAGTCAATATCCTGAACCTGTTTATAGATTTATAGGCAGCTCTGAATTCAATTCATTTAATTATTCAAAGTATAATTAGAGTATTCCTTTCTTTTTTCTCTCTTCCTGGTTGAAAATGCATCGGGGATGCTTTTTATATAACTAATGTTTGTGGAAGACAACTTCCGCTTATCGTACCGTAGCTTGCCTATTAATTCCTCAAATATTTGCATACTTAATTTAAAAAAAATAAGGATACATTTCGGACATTCGGATCGATTCGAACACGAGTTGTATCTCGTCACTACTCCCCCAATGGGCCGCTACGCCCACGACTCGCGACTCGAGACAATGCTCCTCTAACGGTATCAATCAACATCAAACGGCCCCGGCTCTATCTTTTCAAACGAATAGGGTCCACAATGCAATATTTAAACACCGGGTTAAGTAAAATAGATGACTACTATTAAAATAAAAGGGAATTTCGCAACTTGATAAAATTATTTATTTGCTTTTGGGGCATTTATTTATGGGTAATAATGATATTGCGAACAAAGTTTTAATTTAATTAATATATTTTTTTATAAGTCTTTTACATACTGCACAAGAGTTTAGTATTTGATTTGGACGCGAACATTTCGTGAAGTTTTATAAGTAACAAGATATTTGGGTAACTGACACTCCAAACTTTGATCAAATAGTTTTCCAATTACCAAAGTAAACATCATCATGGTGGTGGGATTATCATTTCGATTTCAAAACTCATTCAACTTCCATCACGTTTACACCCCATACATATTTAGCAACGTGTTTACTTGAAAATATCCAAAGCATGAATTTGACTTATTTTAAAGACTAATCTTTGTTTGCCTATGTCTCTTAAAAGAACAGAAATGGTGGCACAAGAAAATCAAAAATCGAAAAAGTTCCAATACAACATTACGGATTTCGTCTGTTTATGACAGAAGATTCCAGAATTTATAACGCACTTCAACTACAAGCATTTACCTACTCTGTGTCCATTGTTATAAATAACTATATCGCTAAACACAAAACTATAAACAAAGCGAATAAAACTGAAACGGCAGCTCAGAAACAGTGAGCGGGGTCCCTTCGCGTGTGTCATATGACTCGCTCGTGTCGTGTCGTGTTGTGTCGCACACAGGGAGGACTACTACTGTCACCAGGTTATATGATTGCCATAGGACACAAAAATAAAATTGTCTAGTACGTTATAATGTTATTAGTAGAAAATCATCATCATAACATGTAATTTTTCTGATGACGACGGAAGGGGGTTAAATGTTGTATGACAATTCGTGCGATTGTGCAAACCAATGTTACGAATTACTTTCATAACAACTGGGCAGAATTACATACGATTTCGATAAAGTTTTGATCTTAATCATCCATTGACAATTGTTTTTAAATAGGTGCTGCAACATTTTTTTATGACTCAACCTAAAGCTGTGAACACACTACAGGATACAATCCTGAAAATAGCGTCACGGCAACAGGGCACAGTAGTCGTGTCACACGCAGGGATGTAGGGACTAGGGAGAGAGGCGCGCTCGGCCGAAAGCCCGCGAACCGAACCTCCTATCCTATCCCAACTATCTCCAACGAGCAATTGCTTTGATGTCCTAATGCAACGATCCAATAATACGTTTTGACAACGAGCGCCTATCTGTCGGTTGTGTTACATAAACAAACCGGTCCGCACTCATGTTTGGATGCAAATCGAAAACCTAATCGCCTAATAATCCACCTCGTATACGACCGGCTACGATAGCTGCGGGTATTGTTCGCTCGGTATAACTGGCCTTTTGGCTACAACGTTTACATTGGACTATCCGCTCTTTTGTCGTATAAAGCTACAATCTATAGACGTGATAGTGATAAGGCAAGATATCTATCTATTCATGCTTTTCTTTATACACTTCTATTCAGGCAACTTAAGCTTATACATTCACCTGGATAATTTGTTTTAAAACACTTAACAAAGAAAGGTATAGTTTAACTAGTAAAACTGCCAGATTCAATAACTTATGGTAGATAAGTGCAGCATTAACTGTTTATCAAACAGTTCACAATAAAGCTAAGGCTGAATTATATACCAAACGGAAAATAACCACCAACACAACCACATCGCCTGAACCAAAGGCATTAAATTGAAGTAGGTAGGTTACAAAACAAAAACCTAGCGACAATGATTACCTCCACACGCTTATTCATACAAAATTGGTTCCATTCTAAGATTGAGCGCGTAACAAAAATAAAACAATTATAGCCGCCCACGCGAACGCAAGCGAACGGGCGACAGAACAGGTAGGCTGCACTAGGCTGGAATGTCGACCGTAGCACAATTCATCCAAACAGGATTCCGATTCCACTAAATTTACTAAAAATGTCCCACTATTAAAGTTTCTAGTAATAATCAATTTTAATTCAATTATCATACTGACAAATTGTCTATTCTATAAAAAACTTATACCTTTTCAATTTGATTCCATAGCCATCAACTTTAAATAAAATTAATAGAACGCGAAATGTGTCAAATTATTCTACAATCGAGACTAGATTAGCATTTATAAATTAGCAGAATCAAGGCCGTTTATTGTCAAGTGCTTCCGAAATAGCGAGTGTCAGCTGCTATGCGCCGAGCCGGCTGAATGGATTTTGACAGCTCTAAGTTTGCCCGAATGGATAGAAATTAGTGGTTTTCGCATAGAATGATTACACAACCCTATCTATCTCACTTTTATGCTAATGAATCATTTAGTAATTTCACAAAAAAAATTACATGTCTTAGAACCACACGTTTGTTAATCTACAGAGGTATTATCAATATTTGAAAGGTAAAATTCGATACATCAACCCCTACGGTGGATAAATTAATACCTTTGTTTTATCATTAGTTTCAGTAACGGCCAGATTAGTTTTGGTCATGTTATATTGAAAACTACAATTTCCGCAAGCAAAGCTGCGGGCAA
>LGAG01001178.1:55505-78217 GCA_001278395.1 Lerema accius | reverse complement strand
TTCAGTAACGGCCAGATTAGTGTTGGTCATGTCATATTGAAAACTACAATTTCCGCAAGCAAAGCTGCGGGCAACATCTCGTTTTTAATAATAATGTAGGTACGAGTTTGAAATTTCACATGCTTAAAGTGTGCTTTACGCAGAAGAGCACAAAGCTATTTTTTTTATTTAAAGCCAAGTTAATACAATAACACGTTTTAAGTGCCCCGTTGATAGACTATCGAAATCTACCAGTGAGGTATATCAAAAGAGTCGCACATAATGAAATATGGTTAACATTGAACTACAGAGCGGGTCTAACATAGTTTACATAAATACATACATATCTATTTATATTCTCTTCTTACAATAGTAAACACCACATCGTATGTTTCCACAAACATTTGTATTTCTTTGTAGAGTGAACAATGGCAAACCACTTTGATATTATAAGCCCTGTGAACGAAGAGTTCAATTCATATAAATAATACTTTGATACTAACCGAATCCGGATCGTGTGCATTGGGCGTGGACGGCTGAGCGGGCCTGGGTGGAGGTGGGTAACCCTGGTGACAAACAATAAAACACATCATTATCAGCATCATCATCATCACCAACATAATCAATACTACTAAAACCTGTCTCATAATGTTTCTTATAATGAGAGAACCATACTCCAGTAAGAAAGTCTAGTACTCATTTAGCACACTTCAAGCAACACAGAACATCACATAAAACTCTTAGGTGGAAAGGTTTCCTCATGATGTTTTCTTCTTTAAAACAAGGTAGTTAAGTTATGTATATTTAATAGGTACTTAATTTTGGTAATACATAATAAGTTGCGTGCAGAATTAGAAGTTTCTGTCATTCGAAAGATATCTAAACGTCCAAACCGTTAGGCAATCACTGCTATTTTTTACAATACAGTTTTAGTTACATTAATTGAATTTCGACATGACGACAGACTACAAATTACAGGGTTATGTGGCGAATGATAAATAAATAATCACACGCGCCTACGTATGAATAATAAATCAGAAGATACTATAAATTTTAGGTTACAACTCCATCTATCATTGAATTGTTAACTGTCTTTATATGTTAATAGTAAGAATATTGTATTACAAAGCACAATTTAAACTAGTTTCGAATTATTCATGATTCAGACAGAGTACTTAAATGATATAGACGTTGCCATCGAGTCTCCGACTCTCGTAATAATGGTAGCTCTTCGCAATCTTTTTTGAACCGATTTCAAAATGAAAAGTTAATCAAAAAGAAATAGACCAACTTAAAAAAAATATCTGAAAAGTAAGAAATAATAAATTAGGGTCCTAGATAGGTCGGTACGGTTATACATATACAAAGTTTTACTTACACCGACCCCAAAAGACACTGTAGGGTTCCTGAACCGTTATTTCACACGTTTCTGGTAAGTTTTTTAAAGTTGGTACTTGGTACCTCTATTTTTTTATAAGAAGAATATTTTTTCTTCTACGCTGTCATGTTTGATGCCAATGATTTGTTAAACAAGCTTCATGGATATCTTATAACTAGTTGTGAAGTACGCTAATCAAAAATCAGTGTTGTGACAAGGCTGTATGACAAGTACCAACTGTATGAAGCGTCAAGTAGAAAGTACACAAAGACGGTTACTTGTTAGCATGTCAACCGTACTTACTCCGTTGTACTCAAAGTTCCTACCAATAAGTAATTTAAAAAAATAGTGTCGATTTGAGAGATATGTATGTATAATTCTATTGAATAACGGACATTTCCATTTACCGTAAGATGCGATTGCAGTTAAGTGTTAACAATAATATGCGCAATATAATGTATTTGTTTTTTAATGAAATAAAACATAAGCTTTAACATAGCCTATCTATTTTTCAATCAGTAGCAGTGTACCTAATTCAAAAACATTGCAAATTAAAAGTAACTTCACTTAGTCCTCGGTGAACATAAATATAATTTTAATCAATAACAATGGCGGAAATAAACGACAACGACGACGTAGCCGATGTAGCTCGAATCAGGAGTAAAATATTTCCGTAATTACTATCCTATTATTTCTGCTATTACATACTTTGTTTTCTAAAATGATTTGCGAAGGAATTTATTTCGGTGATTATTCTTTAACACAAAGTAACTTTAAGTACCGTAGAACAGTATAAAGTAACTTTAATTATGAATTCTACTATAATTTGTAAATGTCAACGGTACAACATCTGCTCCATCTTGTAGTATATTTTAAAAATTACAAAATTAATCCTTTTAATTTGACACCCAACATGACATCGATATTATAATTTCTTTATCTGATGACTTTATGCCTTACTACCAAATAGATTTTACTAGCTAACAAATACGCCTTTCATCAAATTATTTTAAGTAATTCAGAAGTTCACAGACGAACATTCACACATTCATACACACCCATCAAAATCACATACCCTCAGTAGTCGAACAAAAAACTAAAAACGAACTTGAAATAAAGCTTCATTTCATTGCATAGATAATTCCACAGCACGCTCTAGTTTGACTGAATGAATAACATCGTTGACGAGGAATGACTACGCGACCCTGAAACCACCGAGCTTGACCACGCAAGTGGGCGGCTAATTGAAAGCGACGCCGACGTCGGCGCCAGCGACGCTTTACTGAGCCATTCTTTTTGAGTTCAGACTTAACAAGCCTTTTATACCCGCGGGAATATAGCCCGAGTACTCCGCGCGCCCTGTCATTCGGCGTCGCTTTGAACCGAGATGATGCACAATGTTACTGGCTCTCTAGACGAATGCCCTTTCTGTTGGCGTTTACGACAAACGCTACCTTTAAAATGGATATGACATTAGATGCGGAAACAGATGGCGACGTTTAATCGCATGTAATATCATTTGCACACCTCAAGGGTACAGCACTATTATTTCCAAGTTTTGTTATCCCTACAGCTGGATCATACAAATAGGCGTTTATATAGGAAAAGTACTTCAAACATGGATTGTCCAGGCAACTTGACTATTCACATCTTTTCGCGTTCCGCTTACTAAACGTGTAGACTGTAAACATTCGCAAACTGGACGGATGACGTTACATTGCAATATTACGCATACGTCGGGTCCAACTGGGTTCTATGAATATAAAATCGTTTGACCTATAAAACGGAACTATTTAATGAGACGCGACAGGCACTGACTTTCAATAGGGATAGTTTAGGCGAGTGACGTTAGAGCTTTAGTGATTCTATTCAACTTGTCTGTAGCGTAAAGATTAACTATGCGGTATTAAAACACAATCACAAGTCTTCAGAATTTCGAAGACAACATTTTCACTATATAATTAATTAAATACTTAATTGCAAGCAATACACTTTAATCGAAAAATTACGGAGTACATAGTTTTTTTTTTTCAATTTATTTACTTACTCTTACAAATTGTTTTCAAATTGGTACTGTGGTCAAAAAGGGATTTAAAATTAAACAAGTAAAACTTTGCCAGTCAAAAATTTTAGATTTCCCTCTAACATTGTGGAGAATTATATAAGCGTACCTACCTACACAAATTCACATATAAACATTTTGTAATTAGTGCCTTTGATAATTCACAACACTAATTCAAACGATTTTCTCGTAGGGTTATAACGCGAACCAAATCTAATTACATTTTATTTATATTCTATATTTTTTCTTTAATTGCAAAAACACTTCCTGACCTATTTGTGTTACGGAAGACTATTAAGGATTACTAATCCCAAATAAAATTGGCGCTAGTATATAATTTTAACGTACTTTCCTTGTAATAAAAGGAAACGAGTGTCATAATTTTACCGAGTTGTGCGACGCTCGACAACCCTGCTACTGTCTCCGGCTAAGAGGAAGTGATGTTCGCAACATTCATATTCATATCCGAACGGAACAGATGCAAAACTTAAATAGTATCCGAATCGGTATTCAACTGTTATATTCGATTAGTAATTTAATTGTTTCACAGTGTATTTCGATAAGCTATTAACATTATCAATTACATTAGACGTAATTTTATATAAGTAAAAAGGACATTTACCTAAAGTAAAATTTATTTAAAGTCCATTAGGTACAATGTTTTATTTTTGTTTCGTTGGGAATTACCTAAATATTTATTAGTTAGCTTTTAAAATGTTTAGAGATATTTTTGTGAGGCACGTAAACTAGTTTAGTCAAACACCACCCATATTAAATGTTTCAGTTTTCATTTCAGTTAGGCACCCTTGCTTAGACAAACTTTGCTCAGCCGATTCTTAGTCAGCTACACCAGGGATTTCCAAAGTGGGTTCCGTAGAACAGTCATTAGGTTTCCGCCAAAATTATAGGCATTACACATTTGAACCCCAAAAAAGGTCAACATATGAGGTTCCATAAAATAAAAGATATTTGGTTGATGCTCCGTTCCGTTATCTTTTAAGTTTAAGAACCCCCTGGTCTACACCATATAACTCATTACAGTTTTAAATTTAAATCTTTTCTATTCGTAGCCGGCTCCGAAACGTCTGACCTAACATAACAACCGTGGAATGTGCGCTGCAGTCGGCGCTTTAAAGGCTTCTCTGCTTGGAACGCCGCCCCTTCATAGGGGCTAGTCTCCTCTACACGCATAACATAATTATGCACAATTTATATTACTGAGTTTAACGAAGTAAAATATAAATTAATACATACGGCTATAACTTTTAAAATATATGTGAGATATGGGAGCAAGAATTCAATTAAGGCCTTATTGTTTTGATCTCATTATAATACATTTGGTATGTACAAGCAAGAGTTTCAAAGTCATTAAAACAATAGTTTGAACTAGTTACGTGAATTAGTTTAACAGTAGCACTTTCAGTAGTTTATAATAAATTCGCGCTGAGAAAGCTCGCCCGTGAAGACTGCCCCTAAAGTTGCGAGAATCCGGAGCATTTTGCAGTTTGTTATGAGAGTACCTAGAGTGCTGGCGCGCTCCGGCGATAACTTGCTCTTTATGTACAGAGAAAAACATGGACACGGCATAAAGTCGCTTCTTAGTTGCAGCCGAGCTGCCTGCTGCCTCGCTTCCGAGAACAACTTCTCAAGTGAATGACGAGATTAAACCGAGGAGTTGCGTAATAAAGCTCCGGTTTTATTGAATTAAACTCACCGATGCATTAAATATAATCTATGAAGCTCTTGAAATTAACGAATGATATTAAACAACATTACGAATTACCATCATTACTCATAAACCAATTTGTTAAAATCGCAAGTAAAAAGCAAGTGCATCGGTATGTCACCCGGAATCTCTAAAGGGAAAAATCCCAGAGGCGCACTTCAGAAAAGTCAAGCAATTAATCGCACAGCCTTTGACAAATATATTTCCGTGACAATAAAATATACGGAGTTTTTACTGGCAGAGCCGGTGTCGGGCTAGCAAACGGGTAGAACTGTCGACGACGGGCGCTCCCACCGTGGGGGAATATTAAACGGACCGTACCCCGCCGCTCGGAACGTTATTATATCTTGTCGCATTGTTTCATTCGATATCTGAAACATGCAGCCCGACTACGTTAACATCTTTTAATACTCTATCCAACTTAGCCAGCTCTAAGAAAACGACCTATGGATATTTCATGATAAATTGTAATTCTTCAAGAATTACGCACATTGTTTTCATGTAAATTGATTTATTGAGAGCCGGCCGCGAGACTTGCCTACGCGATGTAACGTAATTAATGTTGCTTCAGTAGTAGAGTCCAGTAAAATATAATTAGTGATTCCTCATTATTGCGCGGCGCGGCGTGGCCCCTCTGGACGTTCGTGCGTCTGCCGGCTTATGGTTATTAATAACGCCGCCCCCCGCGCCCCCTCGCGCCCCCACGCTCGCCCGCGCCGCCGCACGTCTGACATTTTAATTCCGAAGCCGAGGCTATACGTCCAGTACGTGCCTCTACTATCGACAAATATTTTTATCGACACACTCACTTCTCTATTTTTATGAGGGCTGTGTTTTTGCTTTTATACGTGTATATTAATTAAACATTTTATACGTATCGGCAAGATGACATGTATGCGAGGACTCGTACAAAAGAGTAAAATGTAAATGTAATGTAGATAGAAGATACCAATGTTTTTTGATCAAAGAAGACAAAATAAGTCGTGGACGGTCGCTCGTAAGGTTCGTACTCGAAGTGTATAATTACGTGGAGCGAGTTGGTGAACATCACTAGCTACGAATGCTACAATGGCGCGATGGCGGTCGGGCGTCGGGCGAGCGCAGGTCGAGCGCAACATGGCTGCCTAGTAGGCGGTTCGTGCGAGCGGGACGCGGCGAGCGCCGGCTACTGCCGTCCCGCTCGCACTCGCACGCAACGCTCGCATCGATCTCCACTCGCCGTACTCGCCCCCAGCACCAGAAAGGCGGAACTAACAAAATTACAAAGCGCTTTCGAGCCGCTAATCATAAAATAAGATACGACGTTTCATTTCGACCGTACGACTCTCGAGCGATCACGATGCTGGAATGGCCCTTGACTCTCAAAATTCTCTACTGACATCGTAGAGTATTAACCACGCGTCGCTTGCCGAGTTTTGTAAGACCGCAGATAAAGTTTGAATTCACGTCGTCTCCGTTCGTGGATTGTCGATTTGATATAACTCTTCCAGATCTTCTTTGATACTTGGGTGCAAAGTTCATTGCTCTGGCTAAACAATGGTGCTTTAGAACATGTTTATGTATTAGTGCGCAAAACAGAATTAAAATCATAATAATGCTTGGGATTGAGTTATGGAATTTTTAATTACATGCATTCAAAGTGCAAATCGTAACAAGAATTCCACCAGTGTCTGTCTACTGGGTAAAATTAAATTGTAAGAGGCAACTGAGGTGAGCAGTATAGGCGGTGATTTTGAAGTTAACATTAATGAATGAGTTTATAGCACCTTTATTGTTAACTTATTATAGTTCTTTTCGATTAGATTATTATGTCTATGAACCTATGCCCTCTATCTTATTGTAAGGGGTATAAATTCACTAGTAGTATGTAAGAGACACAGAAAAAGACCAAGTTTTAGATTTGTAATAATTTGCAGTAAACTATGTAATATTCCTAAGTGTGCATAACTAACTACTAACACGAAAAACAAAACCATGTAAAACAATAGAAATCATCAAGAAAAATCCCCAATAATTACAAAGAACGTTAAAATGGTAAGGTAAAAATATAAGACGTGAAATTTGATAGACAGTTAAATTCTCAAGATAAAAGATTCAATTTTCAAAAGTTATTCATCCATATCTCGTCTGTTATGTGTTCTAAACTCAACATCAACCCTGTATATAGTCTGCAGCTATAGTTCTGTGGCATTTTCGGGAGCAGTCTATGGATAACTGCAAGCGAGGAAGATTCCCCTCGTCGGGGTTCGAGTGTTCCGCCCTGCCGGCTACGTGATATCTGACTGACGTTTAATTTTTGCACCCCGCCAAGGAGTACCAAACAGAACGTGTTCCAGCAACGTCAATGGAAATAACTACGAGTTGCGACTTTATTTCTCTTATATTTCAGTAGTAATAGATTCGTCGTAGCCAGCAGATTCAAAAAAATTACGTGCGTGTGTCATTGATACCTATACGAATGAAATTTGAAAATTTCATTCCATTCAAGGAAATATGTGATTGATGTCAGTTACATAGTTCTGTTTTTGTATCCTCCAAATTTTTTTTAGTTGATTATAGTGTTAAATTTTGTTAGTGTTAATATTTGCTGAAGAAAAATTTAAGATCCATTACTTATGGTTGTTTGCAGCCATTAGTAGAATAGAGAACAAGAAGTCTTGTAATAAAGTCAGTGTAGTTGTATGTAAGTACATTGCTCTTCGAGAAAATGCTGATTGGTTACAGTTTAAATTCCGATTGTTAGAAAAGTATTAATCTGAACTAAGGCGCCCTTTAAATCACTTATGACATTTTTGAAATACACGCTTCCGCAATCGACATACCTTTACCTTCTCACAGATGAGTAAAAATGTAGCGTTAAATTTTTATTACGTTACGTTACATTAGCTAAATAATTTTATATCTGTAACAATGATAAGCTTTACTGTATTCGTGTATTAACTACATTGAATGATTAACTCTTGTTTACATGATTCAATTTGATCGTTATATCTGTAAAGACAGGCAAAATTGAACCTTGTTTTACTCGAATTAGAGCACAAATCTATACACATTGTATATAGTAGGTATGACAGTGTTATACGAAACGGTTGCAAAGTGGTTTTTGTGCAGAGGCAATTGCCATAATTGAAGCGAAACATGCATAATCATCGGTATGCTATTTGATGCCATTATGAGTAATGAATATTTTCGAATGCCGCACGTAGATAAATGTATTTTGGACTTTAATAAGTACAACCTCTTTTACGAGCCCGACAACAGAAATTTTCGCGGGTAATTTATATTGTTTCATTAATCACCAACTGTAAGATTTTTCAACATTAATTGCTGTCACATTATAGGCTTGTGTTTGTGTAATTACAGTATTAATTCTTTCCGATAGAATTTAGCAACGGAAATGGTAAATGTTTGCGTAACTTTTAAGATTCTTATCTTACCTATTGTATAATATAATATCTATTAAACAATTAGTTAGTCGAAACAGTTTTCCTGATTGACAAGTTATTTTTTATAAACATACTACTGTCAGTACATTAGGTACGTATAATATACAAGAACATCAAGGTAATATATTCAAGTGCCGACTATCATTCAACCCTAAAACAGCCACGTGCTAGCAATACATGCCGGCGGGCCGGCACGCGGAAATATGCAAATAGTTCCGAGGAGCGGAGCGCACCAAAACACTTCGCTCACGTACAGAGGGAGGCGCTGTGTTCTTGCCATGAGAATTATCTATAACTCGTCTATTGAGATCTAAAAATTCAGGCATACAAACATATTTTATCTCTTATAATTTGGTTGATAGCTTAGATTGCCAGTACAGGTACTTCCAACCTTCAATTATCATTATGTATCTAAGTAAATGTTCATTATATTGGACAACTTTTGCTATGACGGTGTTTCAATTACTCTAATAGTCTGGCTGGTCGTTTGAAATCTCGACAACAGCACTGCCTAACGGGTCCTTGACGTTCTAAAGTCGGTCCTTTTTAAATACATCAGAAAATTGTTTATTAGAAATGATGTAGCCGTTCTGGGGTTACTTAGTAAAACGAACAGAAGTATGCCCAACCCAAGTCACCATGCTTAAGCTTAAAGGGAATTGAATTCTCATTTCGTTGTTAACGTATTAAATGGTAGTTAGTTATGGATAATTTATTTAATACACAAGTATTATGAGTACTCGATTTAACAGGTCTACAAATTAGATAAAGCTTCCTACTACATTAACTTCATGATTTTCGGAAGACGCTGAAACATTAGGCATTATTTTAGTGCCAAACACAAAAGACCGTATTAATTGACTTCATTCATTTTACTTATCTACATCACCTGGTCTCTATGATTACACCAACACTAATACCTATACTTACAAGAAGATCCAAGGAACTAAATTCTAGATGGAAGAGATTCAACGTGCAGCCAAGTTCATTATCTGTCATCTTCAAAGAGCGTAGGTACCAACACCACGTGCTAGCGTTGCGAGCCGTGTATAGATAGTAGATACCGTCAGAAATATGCTAATCGCGCGTGGAACGGAGCGGGCCAAAACACTCCGCTCACGTACCACGGCGGATGCCGATCAATGGGGTATAATGATCCTATCTTGCCAATACAGCCGCATATCAATTGTATGTAACTATGTATATTTGGTACCATATTATTATGCACTTCTCACTGCAGAGATTATAGAAAAGACCGAAAGCTAGACTTTGGCGAATCAAGCTGTCTCACGGGAACGTTACATCACGTATTTAACTCAAAATACGTTTATCAAAGAAAATATATGGTGTTTGAAGTGGTGACGGGTATTTAAGCCCCGACTCTTGCACCCAATCCCAATAGTAATCCAGACTTATCACACATTTCTTTTTCTTCTCTAGACAAAAAAAGAATCTTTTTATCAAACGCCCAACAAGGTGTGAATGCCTACGGAATACCGATTTCAGACCAGAGGAATCTAGACAAGTAAAAGTATTACCAAAGTTGGTTGAGTTTAGACAAATGGAACTTTGTATAGAACTTAAGGAAGACTATTTAGGAAAGGTATCAAAGATAGTAGGTACTAAGTAATACGTTACTATATACGCATTTTGGTTTATTTCACGTCTATCGTCTGCTAGTATAAATTGAAAACCAGTCATTAAAACGTAAGACGCAGCTACATAAATAGGACTGCTTCAACAGTTGTTGACGCAACAGATATAGAGATAGGAATCCTTTGAACAAGCTCACAGAACTAGTGATTTTATACCGAGGACTTAACTGTACCAAACGCCCGACGCTTTAACAAACTCGAGGGCTTCACAAAAGCGAGTTATTCCATGCTCCTGACGATGAATGCAGAGTTAATACCTTTGCAAACTCCGTCTCAACGTCTGGAGGATCATTTCAGTATTAACACAAAAATATAATATCACAATCACAAACTGATTTAATTGTAAGTTAACAACGCAAACATAAAGTAAGAACGTTATCTTCATTCCTACAGTACGAATAAAAGAGAATATCTCCAACAACAAAAACAAGGCCATATCCTTTTGAGCGAGAACTTTTATAACGCATAAAAGAACGGAAAAAACAAGAAACAAACTTTCAGAAAGTAAAAGTCGCCCATTAGGATGGGTATGACCATAGACGGTTTATTGAAATAGTTATGGTCGGGGAGGGTAATTTTTAAAAATTGCTAAAAACGAGGGTTCCAACATTCGGCATCAGTTTAATGGCAGCGATAACAGTAAAGTTCATAGCCGAACTTCTCCCGTAGCCCGAGTTTCGTGGATTATTCCTACTATCCATATAAAGTGCGTGCAATTTTTGTTACGGCCCATACAGATTTCCATACACATCAGTCAGTGTGTTACGTAAAAGGATCGCGAGTTTCTGAACAGAGAATGTTTGTTTGTTGTTTGATCAATGAGTTTAACGTTGGTAAGTAAGTCTATAAATAAAATTTTATGTATCTTTACTCGTATGTTATATAAAATCTAATATAAATTACATGAACTTACAGCCGAAAGACTGAGTGTAGGATCTTAAAATTATGAGTGCAGAATCTGTTTTGTAATTTGTAATTACTGAATCCTTCTGCCGACTGGAAAAGTTTTGAACAATGAAACATACAACAATTAATTAAATCTATATATGTATAACTATCCCGATTATATTACTTTTAAGAATACCTGATGATGGTGAATTTGTCTATAAACAGATTGTTCCGATAGGTGCTTAAACTTCAAGTCACAGATGAAGTGTTAGGCACTTTTCGACACGACTTCCGATAACTTCTTTAAACGATGACTAACCGACTGTCACTAACTAGGCAACGGCGCCGGCGTACACTTACACACATTCCTTTACGGGCAAATTTATCAAAATATTTTTATTATCGGTAGCTCACGATAAAGCCGTATTCGCGATAAAGTGGCAAGTGTCGCCTGACGGCACGATAAAGACACATTTCTATAAAAAATATTATGAAAATATAAGCATCATGAAGTCAATAAAACAGACGTAAATTATTGCATTTTAATTATGATAGATACTACCGATATCTATTTTCCACTTCGAAATTTCGACCCAGTTGCATTGATTAGTGATTACACATACAGCTGAACCGAATCGTTCAATGTGTCAAAAATGTCGACATGCAAAATGTTCGTTAGTATCTCTATCATAATAATTTGCAGTGCATGAAAAGTTTTAAAACATACACATAGATTAAGGGAGTAAAGTTCGTGTGTTACCTGATGCGGGGGCGGTTGTGACCCCGGCGGCAAATGCGGCGGGTGTTGAGAGTCCTGGGTGGGCGATAGGGCTCCGGGGGCACTCTGAGCGGAGCCCGGACTGGGTGCGCCCTGGGGATGCGTTGGGGGTTGCGGCGAGCCCCCGCGCTCGTAGCCCTGCATCAAACAAACATATTATTTGTCAACTTCATTACCTAGTTCATTAATTCGTAGTGTTCATTATGAAACAGGTAACTGGTACCTATTTCGATGTAGCATTATTAAATTTTAACAAGTGGTGTATTTTTTAAGTCCGTAATTATAAGGCGTCTTTCCTTGATTCGAAATATAAGATGTAACAATTGTTTTATACAATGTTTTAAATAATATATTACGAAGTAAAATAAATGTTTTTATGTATTTCCATGTTTATCAGAGACTTATGAACCTTCTTCATTTATGATACTATTGATAAAATACCGACCAAGAATTAATAAAAAGTATAATATTACATAATTTCATTTAAAGAGTCAACTTGGTATATACTATACTTTAAACACATCAGTTTTAACTATAGAGACTATCCATGGGAATTACCTAATTATAAATTCTTTTATGCAAATCTGTCTGGTCTGACAGACATAACATTGTTTTGGAAAATATTTGAATTTCAATAACTTCCTTTGTTATGAAAAGTATCTACAAAACAAATACACTGTGTTTATGACCTCAATCACAACTCTTTCAGAAAACATATATAATCGTTATCGGCCACGACTGTATATGAAGTTACATCAACGGTAATTAGGGTTCTGTAGTAAACAGATCTTTACTTAATGATTCTTACAATATAATTTGTACTGTCCGTGCATCATTATCTAGACGGAGATTTAGCTATGACTAGTCGTTACTATTGTACTATAATATAGTATGGGAATAGTTGTAAAATATAAAAATTAGGACAAATTATATAGCCAGGAAGGTTGTTTTTCTTGTCAATGCCAAGTGTGGTAAATATAATGGGTTGAAAATGAAAACATTTCTTGATTTATGAATTCGTTTCCGAATACGAAATGTATTATGTTATGTATATAGCGATCTTGTTGCTTAGTTTTTTTAGTCTGTAATATAAAAACTTCAGGATCCAAGTAACGATTTAACAAAAACTAACACAAGGGTAAACGACCTCAATTAATTACCCAGTCGTGTGTACGAAACAATCAATCAATCATAATATCAAAATATTTTAAAAGTAGAATCCAACAAAGCAAAACGAACAAACTAGGTCACCGACCCGTGACCTTCTGTTTAACATTAGATGACTTAATCAGCGAGAGGCGGGTCATAATATTTTTTATTTCGTTAACCCCAAATGACGACAATCCGAAGTGCTCCCATTCAATTAATCAGAGCCGACAAAGAGCGTCCTTGGCCGTGACTGGTACTCGTAACCCCGCCCACGACAATTATCTCTCCTTTATTTTTATTTCACTCTACGTTATTATAGACCACCTGTTCATCGTATTAGACGTAAACAAACGTCACTCACTCAGTTATCTCGAAACGATAGTACTATCAAGTGAATTTACGTTTTAGCGCCTCGATGCGGCTATCAATAGGTCGATATAAACAGCAATGTGTGTATTGCGCAATACTTCCTGTATAGCATCGAATATACTGGGAAAGTATAGGTACCATAGTGGGCTATAATGTAGTATTTCAAATTATCATTATTAGCGATGAGACAGGTTGTACGCAGTTCTTATGCACCCACTGTCAGAAATGGCAAAATAAAAGTACCTACACATAGGAATGTTAGATGGGCCGGTGGTTAGTGGGAAAGTGAAATATAAGTAATACTCACAATAACAGTTGCTTTTTGAAATATAGAATTGCATCAAAAATATACTGATTCATAATAATGTTATCTCGTTAAATTGAGAAGTTGTCATACAATTTTCGTCATCACAAAATCAATTCACAGCGCCATGTCCTCAATCACAATCAATATTACACTCTGAATATAAAACATGGCCTATAGAAAACTATTGCACGATATACACTGTACAGCTTTAGCGTATGCGAGCTAAAATTTTATGTCAATAAAACTCCCGGGATTTCAGTGTATTGTTTATCAGTTTCCATACATCACGATCGCAGCGAGCAAAATGTGGTGGAATTTTCCCGTAACCACAAAACCGGTAAACTGTCTGAAATCTTAAAATAGGCATGAGTTTTTTTAAACAAACATGTTCATACAGAACAGACAAATTGTATAAGTAAAATCCAAGAATATCAATACTACTACTACTAGAATAATAATAATAAATTCTGCTTACTAACGAAGTTCAGAGGGCTAAGAGACGTTCGCTCTCAACTATTTGATGTTTCCTGAGCCGAGAAGTTTGCAAGATGTTTACAAAAGTTTTATGAAAGACCATAACTTCTAATAAATATACTATTTACTAGGTTCAATTTGATGATATGAGACTTCAAACTTTATAGGGATTTAACTTTTTAATTTTTTACGACAATGTGAAATATCCAATCAGCTGTCATTTAGTGAATGCACACTAAAACCCACCAGAACACGTGCTCTCACATCATTTATCAAAGGAAAGCTCGCCCAGAACACTCCTCACAAAATACCACGAGCACAAACAAACGCATCTTTGTAACGGGACAATTGCATTGTTTCACAGCATGCAAGCAAGCGTCAACACACACCAATTGAACCGTTATATTGTGCACGACGAACACACACACACACACACGCACCCGCGCACAATAGTCGCGGGATAAAACAATCGGGGCACGTGCAAACAGGGCTGCGGCCATGGACGACCTTGACCGTACATCCATTATGCACACCAGTTTACTTGCGAATAAGTGCACCGGAACGCATCTACGAGTGCGCCTAGCCGGCTGATATATAAATAGTTGGAACAGGCCGCAATCAACCGCGCTCCGATGGTGCGACGGGTCCATTTACAACACGTCGTTTCAAACTTTGGAGAGTGCACCGACACACCGATGCAATGCTCGGTTTATACAACGGGGGAGTTTGTTTACCGAATTGCATTTTAGTTTAGTTCAACTGCGCTCCGCTCACTTTGCACAAAGCAAATCGCTAGAAATAAAATCTAAATTTGAAATTCGTTTAAATGCGAATTGTATGTTTTGCAGCATAAAAATATTTTTAAACCAAGAGATTAGGTGTACGGGGGTAACGAGTACGTAACTATTTGGACTGCTGCAAGTTAATAACGCATTTGGATACTAGCTAACTTTATGACATCAGTAAAGCTATCGGCGCATTTCAGGTCAGAGGCAATTGCTGCTCTCAGAATTCTGATGAAGTGTTTCGTCCCCGAATGTTTCGTGAAATAATCACGGATGTCAAGGCTCAAGCAACTACTTTTAGTTCAGTAAGTAACAAATCGTTCCATAATATCTTTAGTGAACCGTGACAAAACAAGTATAGTTCCTTTTAAACTTGAACAGAACTTCGTATCTTGTGTATAGTGGGTTGAGAGGACATTTGACAATAAAGCTGAAGTAAAAAGTATACGGAATGGTTTCACACTGGTACTTTACTAACAAATCCCGAACACTTGACAGCAACATAATCATTGAAAGGTATAAATATAATAAAGTCGAACACTTAATTCATTCATTACAGTGGCAAAACGTCCTCGACACAGTTCGCGGCAGACACTCATTGCATCAATCGTACAATGCTTTCACTCCGCAGCTAGTTTCCGCGTCACGTTTCAAGGCTATCGATAAGGCTGCCCTGATATTCACTGCTCCGGGTCAAGTGGAGTCGTTCACTTTTCATATTTTCCCTTATTTACAAGCGATAATTGAATCCGCCGCAAGTTCGCGACCTCGCCGCCTACGTCACGCCAACTGATATCAGAACAATCGCTGTGAGTCATTGTAATTTTATTATCTATCTACTATATATCGGGTTACTTATTACGAATTTATCTCGAAGTAGCACTTGTTTTCGTTGGAACTCTGTTGGTCTGATTGATCTTGACCCGGACGAGCCCAATCGGCTTGAAATTCGATTCGCAGTAATGTTTTAATCAGCTTAGAGCGGATCGGGTGTACTGGGCTCGGACTAAGGGACGTCGAGCCGGAGGCCTCTCATTGCGTAATTGGATACGCAGCGCCTCATTTGCCACTAAAACCGAAACCTATTCAGTACCGGCGATGCGCTAGAACTTATTACTGCGGTCATAAGTCGGAGGGGGTTGACATAAGTAGTTTCTTTTTTACTAGTCTTTAATACTCTTAATACATTTAATTTCTTCCCAAATTTTTTGCAGATATTCTATGAACCGATGACAATATCCCGAAAGTTGCGTCTCCGAAAACAGGCGAATGACGTTAATCGGCTTTACCTATAGGATCGAATCAACTACTGATGTACAGTCGGCTTATCAATTTCACTTTGAAAGTATGAGGAAATCCTAAGAGATGGCGTCACCAAATCCTTCAAGAGTACGTAACTTAGTTTAAGAGTAAGCTTATATACCACGAGGTGAGTCCTGTCCGTTCCCTGCAAGAGTACTAGTGATTTGTCTGCGTTTTGATTGTTAGTGATGTCTTCTTGTGAATATTCATGCCATGCGCAACAGAGGGAATCCCAGTGCAGGCGAATGAGTGTGTTTGCATAATAGGAAGCCATAGATGATAGGAATTTAGTACGGCTCATCTGGGGGTGAGAGACTAGTTTGGGACCAGTCTACTGTTACATGACAGAAGTTTGCCTCAAATAGAGTTTTAATTTGATACGACAGAAGGAAGACTGGGCCAGAATATTTAGCAAATGAGGCGTTCTGAGTTCACAGTTTATGCGACTGTTTATAAAGTGTACTGTATTGTCTTTGAGGGTTATTATACTTCAATGCGTGGTATTCTCCATTTAGTCTAAGTAAACAAAACCAAACAAAAAGGAAAAGCGACATTTATCTCCAACGACTGCAGCCATAAGTAAGAAAATATAAAGCTTCCTGTCGTCTGCAGATGAACATTGAACCTTACGACAATTGTGATTTAACAATCCGTGTCACTAGAATAACTTTGGTAGGAGGCGTGGGGTGGCAACTAAGGGAGGCGGGGGTCGGTTGCTTCCCAAAACAAAACACAAAGAATTCCAAGAACTTTCGCTGAATAATAATTTGGTGGTAAAAGTTTGTCGCTGTGAGCTAGCAGGAAATCGAGACTAACGCCTGGTAAGTACAGTTTGGTCGTGTTTTACTAGAACCATCCGCGCCGGTCGCCGACCAATCCATCAAAGGCGGGCGACTGGATCGGGTGTGGGTACAACCACCCCCGTACCCACATAAATATTGCGGGTAGGTGAGTACAAACCCTTTGACCGAGTTCTGTTTACTTTCGTTTTCGCTCAGCTGACGGGGCCGCCACCCCGCCTGTACAACGCTACTATTATTATGATAATTAGAGAGCTATCAACTTGAAGGCTTACTAATTGTGGTGTCGACGGCAATTAAAATTACAAGGAAATCGATCTGGCAAGCTACATGTAATAGCCGTAAATAGACTTAACTCCCCGCAATGAAGCACACGTCTCGAGTGTCGAAAAAGCGTAAACCTCGAAACGCGCAAGCGGGGCTATACAGACGATAACGTCTGAGTTAGCCGTGAAGTTGCGACGTCACGGCCGCGAGTGGCGACGGGTAGTGTTAAGTGGACGGTATTGTTTTTGTTGCGGCAAGGGTTCAGGTGCGAAGGGGTGTGTGTGGTACTCAAGGTTGCAACGGGTTCGGACGCGGCAGACGGAGCGCAGACGTGCATTATTAGGTGGGTGCCGGAACACCCACGGGAGCCGCAGGGGGGCGGTGGGGTGCGCGTACGTCATCACCTGAGGCGCGTCCTTGAAACCGTCGTCGCATTCATTGCACCCGGATGCGGGCCGTATCCCGCGATACCGCACTCAAGATCCGACCCATCTTATACATAGGTACAATACCTACCTACTGTCGTCAGCCAGACACGCTTTTATTGCGTTCTTCCACTTTCACTAGAAACATATGAACCACAGCATGTGGAATTTTTACGGCGACAATGAATTTCTCACGTAGGCTTTTCAACATTTTTTGTCCTTGGTATTTCTGTGCAATTACTGAAAAGTTAACCAACTAAGTAATGAGCGACTGCGTTGAAATACTAGACGATGACAAGACAGCCTAATCATGTAAATTCGTTAATCATGAGGTACCTTTCATTGAATTTCGTGATGGCAAGTTATATTATTACAATATTATTACAAGTGCCTCATTTTCACAGATTACGACAATATTTTTAGGTATGGTTTATACAGTTAAGCCTTGCTTGCCATTATACAATGAAAACCTTTCATCAACTCAAATTGCAGTGATTTTCCATGATGATTATACGATTCTACGAGTATTTCCTAGTAGTTGTATTCCATACTGCCGAATCGTTATGTCACTTAGACATAAGATCCCGAAAATGCGAAAAACAGGTCCTCGTTTATGAAAAGACTTGCTAAGAAGAATCCTGTGGCGTCCTACCATGTCATTTCTGTAAGTGAAGGCGATCGCTATCTAAAATGAAACTGTTCATTTCGTGATACCTACTTGCGACAGCCATAGATAGTGTTATGAGAATTCTCATCCGTTGAACGTGTAGGACATTATTACTACGAGGAAAAATGGGAGGTTGTGTCAATTTATATTTTAAAATTTATTATTATTGGCGCATCTAATTAGTTAATACGTAAATATTGAGGATATCTTATATTACCGCCTGACTTTTGCAGACATACCTACCATTACTGTAAACCTACGTTTTAAATTTTTTATCATCGCGAACAATAAACGCTTTAAACCTGTTATAACACAAAATCTTCACCAACGCCCACTTATCCGTCCTACTTTCTTATACCTGTCAATTTGATATGACGATGTTTTCTTTAAAAGCAAAGTAAATTACACCGCCAGTAAACAACCAAAGCTACAGAAGACTTGAAAGGCAAGAATTTAAAGTGCTAGCACAAGTTTTCGCCTTCATAATGAATCAAGCAACCATATAAAATCTGCCTGTTGTAAATTGTAATTCCAAATCATTTTCATAACAAACATAATACCTACGTTACTTACAAAATGTTTATGAAATTTTTGGAACTCTTTCCTCGTTCATTTTGGCGTGTTCGTTAAAATGACTGTCGTAAATGCGAGTGGACTCGTGTGACCCGGTCGAAGTTAATTTACCATGTGCAAGAAGTTATTGTGTCTGTGGGTGTTTTTATTGGGGTCCCACCTCAATAAATTCTGAGCCTAATCGTTATACGAATAATTATCAATTTGATACGATGCAGAGTTTTATGTGTACGATAATTTTCACATTATTGTTATTCTTTGTATAAGTACGCCTGTATTTTAGGATGTATATGACAACAAACTTGTTTTTCATACAACTAAGTTCCAATCAAAAGGATTACCAAAATTATTTTATGGACTCTAAATACATTAAAAATCGGATTCCTAAATAAAAAGAAGAAACGGAAACATGAAAATATTTTGAACATCTGATGAAAATGACAGAAGCAAATAGTTTCCGTTAGTGGTGTGTAAAAATTAAGTACTTGTGAAGTATACTTATGGTACTTGAACGAAAAGAAAACATGTAGTTAACTCATAGCGTACCGAATACCCGCGTAGGCATAAAATGGAGTAAATGCACAAAATAAGTAATAGGTATGCGCCTGAAAAAAATTACTGAGTCAAAAATTCTTTTGAGAATTTCAATAGAACAACGCGACGGTAGCAGCGCGCGTATTTACATTTTTTATTGGTCTGCGGTTGAACCCATTTCGATTAAATATGATGAAAAACTACACTAACAAATTACAATGTGTCGTAGGTAAGGGAATTCTCAATTGATGTAAATTGTGGTCTCAAAAAAAGATGATTGTCAAGCATGTTTACCCATAAATTTAAACTGAAAGCTTCATTTTTGCACTCTCGATAATAAGCTGAACTGAAAATTTTATTAAGCTCTGAAAATATAAATATAATTTTGCTTGAAGATTTTATCGGAAATATCTTACAGCATTCTCGCATGAATATTTTGATTAACATTATTCTCATAGATTACTAAATACTGAAGTGATAAAATGTTATAGACCAGTTCCAATCATAGTTGTGATATTTTATGCGCTCCCAATAGCGTCTGTATAATGTTGTAAGTAATTTTGTATGTAAAGAAGATTAGAAGACGGTGGTTATTCTGAAAAATACTATATTATATTATATTTTAGTTGATCTCTTAGTTTTCCATATTTAAGCGTTTTCTATATTGGACTTTTTCTATGACGCTGTTTCAATACCTCTAATAAACCAATAGAATTTATGAACATGATAACTTTTTTCTCGTGTTTTTTTTAATATTCAATTAAATAAATTCTACTAGACTAATTACAATTACACCGACACAATTTTTTAAAAGTACCTAAAAATATTTTAAACATCGTTTAATAACAACATGCGGCCTCTGGCGTTGCGATGTTTGCAAACGAAGAATTAGAGACATAATTACGAACAAAAACACAATTCTGTATGGAATTAATTAAGCGAGATCTCAATCTTAACTTGTTTTGAGGGGCTTGTACGCACTACGCACCTGCCTTGCCCATTCGTGTGCGCTTCATGATAATTGAAAAACATTTTAAATAAAACATACACTTCTTTTACTATGTACGTAACCGCCCTACCTGCTAGTTTCTCGTTTAATCCATAAACTTAATATTTTCAAAATAATTAAGTTAAGATAACGAAATATCTATTTCTATTGTGTTAGTTTTTGTCGACTTCTTGCATGAGTCGTCTCTAATATATTTTTTTTATGTATAAACAGTCACTTGCTTTTGGTAACCTTAGGGAAAACTTATACATTTACATAATTAGATTTAATATCTCTCAAATGGCGTGGACTTTTTTTACCGAAACGTAATTGTGGATATAATTGAAATTTGAAGAGTGGACCATATTAGTATGAATGCCTATTTCTGCAAATCATAGTATTGCAGTGTTCAGAAAATCAGTAGTTCGTTCTGATAATCACGAGTGGAGAATCAAATTACACCGCAACAATGATTGTACGACGGCGCTTCGTAGCAAATACGATTTTCATGTAATTCTAAGGTATTAGGGCGTCTCCATGTACGTATGCCCGAGAACATCGCTTTCAAAACGACCTTGCGTCTTGCTTGATCGTTTCTTAACACCGATTTCTACACGAATTCGCTCCAAGAGCCCTGCTTCAATACATACCTCGGGCACCGTTGCACAACGAGCTTACGTCAGCGAGCGCGCAGAGCGGCTTACGTCATTCGAGCGTGCGGGAGGCTCCAGGGCAAATTGGTACCTATGCCGGTGGAGTTTAGAGCGGAGTTGGCGCGAAGCCGCGCTAAGTATGATAGAACGTTTATGTTCACGTGAGTGGATGAGGCTCCGACGCCGACGCGCCGCCGCGCCGCCGGCTCAACGATTCTGAGAAACGTTCGAGGCTCTCTAGTTTCGGACTTGAATATGAATCGTGTAATACGACGACGATGGAGCATACTTTCGACCGAGCGACGTCTATTAGAGAGACGAATTCTCCCTCGGCATTTTCGTGTTCTATCAGACCGTTCATATTTATGAAAGAAAGCACGAAGCGAACGGAGGCAAAATGAATTCTCTTACATTGTCCACTGGAATTTTAAATGTTTATTTTAAAATTTATACTTATTCAAGATGTAAAATAAAACCTGCAACTTTGTCAACTTTCGAATCTCTGACTGCGGAAGAGTAAGTTATAATTGGGATTAAGGACGGCCGGCTTCGAGATATTTTTATCTTTAATCGAAAGCTCGGACGAAAATAAAACTAATGTAATTTTAAAGAGGTCTTCATTCTATAAATAGATTAGATGTGATTAATGACAGAGTCTCACGGATTTATATGAAAAGGGAATTATAAACAGGCGAGGCGATACTAACGCGTTTTCAAGCCTCTCCTCCTACGCATTGAGAACGTACAATAAAACGCTCGAACTCTCAAGGAGGGGTCAAGGGGAGTATCTTACTTCAGGAAGACACTAATGACAAGACTTGTTCGCCTCACGTTTTCGGTTCATTTCAAATATTCTTGATATTAGACGGCATGTATAAGTTATTTAATTTGCATGAGGTCGCCTTATAACGTGTTGCAGAAATGTTGAGTGTTTCTAATTAATTATTGCGACCTGGAAATAGCCTAAATTGTAGCCTAGTCCGTGCGATACCAAAAATCAATTACTGATTGTAATACCGTTAATTTTTGTTAACTTATTTTTCTTATGCAATGTTTAATAGAAACCACATCCGTTGCTATTTCTATTCTGTCAATCATAATCAAATGTCACAGGTAAATATCATGAACGTATTTCATGCACGGTTGGTTAAACACTAACCATTCGTAGTTACTAATTGGTAATGAAAAGAAAGTCTAGATTGATATCGTTAGACAACGCCTAAAATCCTGTATTTGGAACCGCTTAGGAACTCAAAAAAACTAAAACCCGACTACGAAAAAAACACGCTCTGAAAAGTATGAAACAAGAAAATTTTCATAAATTTTACTGTACTTATCGTCTTTTAAATAAAGAATTTACATAGTTATCATATATTTTATTGTTATTATTATACATTTATAATGATGTTTATAGGACATAATATTTATCTACTCTCTATCTATCTATATCTACTCTCTTCATAACCATAGAGATGTTACGAGGATAGCCTTGGTCGTATGCCACATT
>LGAG01001178.1:37451-48383 GCA_001278395.1 Lerema accius | reverse complement strand
ACATTCTAGAAACCTTAAAGAATACACAATTTCAATGGCATTGTACTAGCATTAACCAGGCATTTATCTCGGTTTACATAGAATTCCAAGATTTTTTAAGGTCATATTTTACCCAAAAAAAATCCCAATGTACTCCCTTGAGTTTACAGTTAACAAGTAAACATAATTTTACGTCACAATCAAATTCTAACGAGGTATTTCATTTACGGTGACACGAACGGCCGACGGAAACAAATAAATCAACTCACAAAACATTAAATTACACCGCAGTTCAAGTAGATACTTATTTAAATGCCACTGATAACAGTGATCATCTTACATGGAACATGACTTATTTTGACATCTATTCGGTAGTGGTAAGTCTATTATGAGATATTTAAATACCCAAGTAATGAAGTGCTTGGTGCTTGCTATATTTTTAAAATCTTCTCTTATCTTGCTACAAAGGCATTAGCTTTTATTATAATTAGTTTTTATTATACCTAATCAAGTTTACTCAAGTTAGCATTCTTTAGTTGATTTAATACCATACTGTTTTGTATGGTTCGATGACTTATTGATTTTTAGGTACATTGTTGTTTTGAGACCATTAGTTTCACACTAGGTGGTGCCTAGTGCCTAGTGCCTAGTTATATTTTGTGACTAGACTAAAGGTAAACTTAGTTACAATTATGCTTTACAAACATTCGTTTTAACAAAACTTACACGGACATTTAAATAAAATTGATTTACTTGGAGAAAAGGTAAAGTAGAACCTAATTAAAAAAATGTCATGTAAACTAAAAAAAGATCTGAATTTTTATCAACTGTGCCAGTTACTCAAGGTATTTGTTCAATACCAGTACAAATTGAATTCTAATTTCGTTAGTTACGTGTACGCCTGATTTAAGGACTTGTATTTGTAATCTATTATGTACACATGAAAAACTCTGTAGGTGCGTGCTATATAAATTTATTAAATCCTTACAGGCTTATTAGACTAAATATTCTTTATACACGGTAGGTCTCAATTTATGATCGAACTATCTAATTCTAGGATTAAGAACAAATCGGAGTTTACGCTCTGCTAAGTGCTAATGTATAAATCAGAGATAAGACATTATTTATTTAATCAATGTTTATTAATAATCTAGGGTTAACACTAAACCTTAAGGTTTAGGAAAGTGACTCGATAGCTTAAGTGAAGAAACTTAAATTTTATGCATAACAGGTGTTATGAATACATTTAATTTGACAAAAAAATCGACACTCACAGTCTCAATTTCCGTTGTTATAGTGTTGTCCTACCCTGTCCCTAGATGGCGTTAAGTATAGGTTTCTTTTTAATGGAACATAAAGCTTTAACGTATTCCATAAAACAGATCCTATCAATCATAATCCACACACAATGATTTATGGTTAAATTTCGAGCATAAAGCGAGTCCTCTAAAAGTAAAACCGAAACCCTTCAAAGGCTTAAGTGACAGAGTATCATTCATAATGTCTTACTGGCATCCAAACGGGTAAATGCTCCAACAAGTCGTGGTTACTCCGACTGTGGAGTTTATTACATCAACCAGGACAGTGCAAGTGCAGCGCCGTTAGGAATGCGACCGGATTCCGTCGCAGCCGCACAACGCACTCGCCCACTTCAACGCACCTATTATGTCATTATCGCCGGCCTAAACATTAACCCAATTTGCCACTTGATTAATTTATACAAACAAACATCTATACTAATAATATAAAGCTAAAGGGTTTGTTTGAACGCGCTAATCTCAGAAACTACTAGACCGATTTGAAAAATTATTTCAGTGTAAGATAGTCCATTTATCGAGGATAGGATTGGATAGGATGCCAAGATGAATAGGAGAGGAGCAGCATTAAAAAATATTGCAAATAAGGTAAAACTACCCGGACAGGGCCGCGGACGATTGCTAGCATACAATACAACTACAGAATACTACTAGAATATGAAAGTGGTAAGTGTGGGCGAATTTTACTCAAATTTAAGATAAAAAACATTGCTTTGTGGTGTTTACTTGATTTCAAGTGATTTAAATAAAGTAATGGTGGTTTTTCCACATAGATAAGAATCTTTATCTTTTGACATTTAAGTAAAATTGTACTGATAAATGAAAAACTTGAATTCTTCAGAATAATAGTTATTCCTTGTAAGATTATTTTTAATACTAAATATAACACACGTCTAAAAAAATCTTATCTCATACTAAATTTAGATAGATTTGTTTGGATGATTTATTGTTAGTCAATTCCGTTGCATTTAGATCCTCGTAAATTACACCTTATTAGTGTCGTGTACATTCCAACGACGCTGGCCAACTACGGGTTGGCAAACTTCACAAACCTTTGAGACATTACAGAGGCATGCAGGTAGCGATTTAGTCGTACCGTTTTATAGGGATGTTATATTTGGATCTCTGATTACTTATTTATTTATTCCATATGCATCTCTTGGTAAAGTAAAACCGGGCAAACTAAACCGATTTGATGGCAGTATTGTGTTGCATGGGCTTTGCGTGATAAAGTTTGTGTTCTTATGTGCTTCACAGGGCACAAACTCCATTCATCCCAACTATCTTAAAATTATTAAGCTTAGGTAGTTCTTTTCTACAAAAATCCACCTCGATCTCACAATTTCAAAGTTTAAAACTTAGTCGGATCATTCAATGAGATCAATGTGAAACCCCAACCTGTGTTAACCTTTCATTTTTCTCAAACTAAGTAAGAAATTTCCATGTATTTAATATTCCGAGCGGAATTACGTAAGCAGCGTACGTAACATTAAACATGTGCAATAAAACACGGAAGCACAGTGAATACTCCGCGACGAGCTGAATATATATCACACGTCAAGGACGCCACGGCTATATTAAATGTACTAAAAGTAAACAGTATAACAGAAATGTTAATGACCTATGACTAATACAAGAGGCCGGTAATGTATGTATTATATCGGCATTCGTACAAACAACAGTAGCAGTCGGTGTTCGCTGGCGGATACGAGCAAACATTACATAACTCTTTGACTGTGTTTGTAAAAAGTTGGGGATTCCCTCTACCACAAGCACACTTTACACCACCACACGCAACGTGCGCCTGTGTGAGTGTAACCTTGCCTTCCTTTACATATTAAACGCCGTCGGGCTATCCCTTTGCGTATCTACAAAAAAAAGCCGGAGCCATAACTGTATTGTTGCGAGAAAAAGAGAAAATGAATGAGATGGGATTGACTGTTATTACTATTATTACTTTATTTCAACGAACTCCTGCGAGAAACGATAAAAGGCCCGCTGACCGGTTTACTTTTTGTACTTGTTTGAGTATCAACAATGGGACGTAAACCGTATTCATCAGAATCATCTGTTCCGACTTCCGACGACGCGACACGTGCTACGAAAGCGGTGTTCCATATCTATACCTTCTATAGACGCCGCTTTTATTACTTCGTCCGTGATACTTACGATCCTTTCAACATCAATGAAGCTCGGATACTACGATCTACCCACACAGGATGATTGCATAACCCACATTGTGATACTGGCATTGTTATTTTTAACGTTCGCAAAATTTTATTTACTCGAAGTATTGCAGCAATTGGCAGTAAAAATGAATGCCAAAAGGTTAATCCTGGGTTCAAAGTTCAAACAGAATTGCGTCACATTTATTAGTCAATAACATGATATTAACAATTCTTCAAACCAGTTTTTCTTAGGTGATGGAACCTATGTTTTGTTCTTCTGTGGGCATCAACACCCCAGTCATGAAGTTATGTTTCTGTAGATAATAAGGGCAGAGGCATCTGTGGTTCTATAAATGAGTTATTTTCTATCAATACCTTCCATAACAATCTATAATTGCTGAATGTTCCATGGTTGCAGCGAATTTTTTACACAAAGTTGCCAGTTACTGAAATGTTATTCAACTTTACTATTACGACGTTTCCTGCAAATTGAAATACATAAAAATCAGTACCTCAACTGATTCACAATATTAGCGATCTGTACAACAACAGTACTGAACGCAACGCTGCAATAAACCAAACGCGCACGTTCACGTCTCAGTCATTCAGCGTTAGTGACTAGCGGGCGGAAAGTAAATGCGAATGGATGTCGGTGTATTTAATTATAAGGTTCTATAAATAGAGAGAGCATTACATCGTGTTATGCGGTCGGTTACGGCGTGTTATTTTGGTCTACGCCGTCACGAGCCCCCGTGAATGTCAAGCTCGAGGTGACTGGGTGCTTGCATTGCGCAACAGGTGGCCTACACTATTACATCTCTTTGACTAACATCAACAATCTTTGATCGAGTTTGTCGATCAAAGATCTATAAAGTAAAGTTAAGTTTTGTAATTTGTTTTTAAACTTCTCATAATAAAGGCTTCTTGCGCAAGCACATTGCTTCGAGGATTCGACTTCGACTTTTTATAATAAGTGTAGTCGATATTTAATGAATACCTAAATCTTATTTCTCATCAATCTCAGTGCAACTCATGAAAATTCCGTTACATTCCAAAGCGACAACTATTGATGTCAAAGGTACTCGCCGAAAACGTACCTACCCAGAATCTTTCAACCGCTGATCCGATCAGATCGTCATACACACACGCAACAAGTGTAAACAAACGGATTACAAGTGTTACTGACCTAATAAAGCGACCCCTTTCCATTCCACCCAAGACGGTTCAATAAAGAACTCCCTTTAGGTACATGCTATCTGGAGTACATAAGAGTGGCGGTCGTGACCTTTTAATGTAGATATGCTTCAATGTATAGACGTACGCCCCGTAATGTACAAAGACTTGACGCAGATTAAAGAAACGGAGACGGTTCGGTGGATGCGGTGGTACAGTCAGCATAAAATTTTCCGTTGAAATAAAAATGTCGGTAACACCTAAGTAATGCCAGGTTACTTAAATAAATAACTGTATTTAATATTACTTAAATTATCGTTTATCATTTTATGGTTTATTGTTCATTCCGTGCAATTCTATTCGCGTTTAATTCTTAACATATTTTTTGATGTTGACAATACAAAGTAAAATGTGCACTGAATTTGCAGTTCAATTTATAAGAAGGAATCAAGAACCATTTTAATTTAAGTTTTTACTTTACATTCCTGATGCAAGGCTCATATTATAATTTTAATAAAATTGCTTAATCAGTAGAAAGTAAAATAATTTCTGAGTATTATTTAAGTTAAAAGAAATAACTAAGTTGTAATTTGCATGTATCTGTAAAAATAATTGACCAACAGTAAAACAGATCCAAACTAATTCGCACATCTTGAGAACTCTCAATTCCCTAACACAAGGGACAGATAATATAAATCACCAAGATACACCTAATCTACGTACGTATGTATATTCACTTGAATAGTTATTTTTACTTTAATAGTTTGTATTTCAGTTAGATTAAAAAGTTTGTGGAATTTATTTTTAAACACGTCAGTTCGCTACTCGCATGTATATAGAAAACGTACAACATCATTAAGATTACTCACTAACCGTAGAAGTATTAACCCGTACGCCGCGCCGTCCACTAACAAGAGCGAGTCGAACAAACTACACGGACACACCTCTCCAGAGCATTGTAACCTTCATCCCGAACGTAAACACGACATTATTACACCGGGCTATTTACGAATTAACACCTCATGACTTAAACACTTGAGTAGATTATAGAACTACGTAGGAATGTATGTATTCATGAGTCATTTACCTTTCCGAGTGCGAGAGCGTGGTCCTTGGCAATGGCCCCTTTTACATTCATACACATTTATCGATGTAAGTTACGTCACGCCTGTTGCAATGAAGGCTAGTTAAATGGGTTTTTGTTAACTAATCTATCCGATACTGGTTTCGTTGGGGATTTCCCAGCGTATTCGTGACAAACGCGTAGTTTGGAATTGATGTTCGATTACATGAATGAAAATGGGCAATTAATGACAATGTAATGATGCTTTTTTGGGTGCAATTAGTTACGATCTTTACTATCAAAACGTTTCAAACAACATGATAAATATTGATGCATACTTTTAGATCGTTCCAAAAGGTACAAGAACTGTGTGATAAATCGAGAAACATTAAGCACATAGGTCTCAAAAATGTATTTACTAGTATGAGAGAATCGCCGTCACGTTTCGTCGTCTACAACTAAGCTGATGTAATGTCCTAGAACTTGAATTTAGTTACAAATGTGATCATATCGCAACTAATTACTAACGCAATTGTGTTCAACGTTCACGTAATGTTCCGTAACATGTAATTTATAAGTAGGCATAATACATTATCAAGGCAGGTAGGACGTCCGTGCACGTGACCTGACGGTGATAACGGGCTTGACCTACACAGGTTTCCCTTGTTATTAATCCGACGTTTTGATTTCAACCGGCGACGGGCGAAGGGGGCCGGCAATTACGTGACGTCACCACGGTTTAACGACCCCATTACAACATACTGTATGAATGAATGCAAGCCGCGTGACGAGTGACGTTTTTGTTCGCCAATACAAGTCGCCGGTGCAAGGTTGTCGTCGCTCCTCTCCGGCCGACGAGATAGGCGTGACGCTCATTTTAATGTAGGTATTTACCGCTCACAATTATTATCACGATGTTTGCACAGATGTGTTCAATTAAATCTACGAGTATTCGCGGAGACACGTGCTCCGCGATCAATTATTACTGTTGACAAGTGATGTTCGTTACGAAACCGAAATCGTAAGGTGTTTTTGCTTTACAATACAATACTCAGAAACGCGTGTTTAAATGTCTCAGTCAAGTACTTACAACATTTGGAAAAGAAACCAAAAAGTTGTAATTTGCAATTGTTTAGAAACATTTAGCATACTCCATGTGAAACTGTATATAGACAGTAGTTAAACGGTCAGCAACCCGATGGTATAGCGTAGTGTAGACGATCGAGGCCGGGCCCATTATCCAAGCACAACACAATGACACGATTATCGGACGGCACGAGGTTCCGAGACGGCTCGCATTGATTTTACGAAATCCACATCACGGACTCAGAATGAACGGTCTCAGTCGGCCCATTCATCTCGTTTTCATGTACACACCGCCGCTATTGCGATACGAAAGTGAGAGCGAAATTTACTCGGGCTGCACTACGCACAGCACCACGTACCGCCCTAAATACGAACAGAGAATAGATATCGATCGCCGGCTAACGCGCTAATAGATAATCACATCTATTGTTTACCTAACTAGTCCAATGTTAGTGTAACGCGGCCCGTCCAATCACGTCGACGATCTAACGTGGGATCAACGATCTCGTCATATATGCACACGGACAAACAGTATAAGACGGGACGAGCTTTCGTAGAAAGTATTCGAAAGACGCGAGACGTCTCAACAAATTCATACTGTAAATCCACATCACAAAGCTAAATCTAAATATAGCGGGCGCCGATATCAGCGGCTCGCCCTTGAACCAGTCGCACGGAAACATTTTATTATTATTACCGAGCTGTCGGCGAGCACGAGTATGTCGGGTCGACGACCCCACGACCACGTGTCTCCTTATCGACAACTATCTAACACGATTGTGGGTAAACAACATGCCGAGATAAATGACTAATTCCACAACACTTGTTTATTTGAGCCATTCATAAATAATCAGCGTAACGTCATAACGATTTCGACGACAATGACTGCTTTTGATTGCGATCGTGTTTTATGATTCTCACAGATACGCCCTCGCAGACGACGATTACGTGACGCTGCTTATTAAGACTCATAATCTCACTAAACATCTTGTTATACATAATATTAGGAAGTCTTATAGATATTTGTTGATATAAACATATCCACAGACACACCTGTCAAAACAACAATTTTTCTTTTTCACGCCGAATTTCGGCCAAATCACGCTTATCGTTTGATGAATCTTAACATAAATTAATCTGCAATGCAATAGCATCTGACACTTTCTGCTGTGCTTGTACCTCGCTAAACAATTTTCAATACATTTCAGTTCCACAGGAAACACAATCTACGCAAAATAGATCAAATGCCATAAAAGAGTGAGTACCCGTATTCCTAAGCATCACATGAGAAGACGTTTTGTAGTACCATACCACCTTAGTTCAACATTTTCAGCAACTTGCAGAACATCGTTGTGATACTTGTATGCATTGCTGCCATTTGTTGCAAATCTTTTCATTACAGAATCAACCAAACTTACAATCAACAAATCCTACATCGTCTAAGCATATTCAAAAACATTATTACACTGACGACTAAAATGAAAAACAACACTTGAAAGTATGTACTGAAAACAATCTACTATCACCGGTACAGTCACGGAGAGAGCAATTTGGGAAGTCGACACTCGAGTCGAAAAGCGCTCTCCACCGAGTCGATTAATTGCAAAGAGCCTTGACGGGCGGAAGACCAACCGCATCGTGGGAAGTGGGACAACGTTACGTAACCGGTATTTGTTCACCGGCCTGCCTACACAGGTACATCCTTACAAATGCGTACGACCTTGAATGTGAACTCTAAAGTGTAAACAGGCACGTGTTCGATGCATTGTTTTATGGCAGCACGCCGCGGAAAGGCAACAGCCGCCGTGCTAGGATCTAAACGTCGTAACGCACCGAAGGACCAAGGTACAGTTTTGTGCGTTCATTATAATATTCTACATGTTAAATTTTTCCGTTGTTGTTGTGTGTCACATTTATCTTGAGTTGTTTACGCCACACAATATTTTGAATGCTCATATTCTAGGTCAAAATAGAAACAACATCGATATAATGTGATCGTTAAAGAAGATATTTCGCTCGAAACTCAAGTAATCTTAATTTCCTACTTATAAAGTTTCTATCCTCCTTCTAAACTGCTTTCCAAATTCTTTATTATTAACGAGCAGTCTTGCTTGTCTATTATCCGTATCCGCTAACGCCGAAATTATCGTTCAAATCTATTACACGCAGTCCGCCTATGCGGCTTTTTTTACCGCAATATGTAATTCGAACGTCAAAACCAGCGTACAAAGCGAAATAAAAGATAGCATTTATGCCCGACATTTCGAAATTGTTACACAATGTGAAAAAACAGAGAGTCAAAGGCAGGGTCGCATCGTATTTGCCCGGTAGGAAAACGCGAGCCCTTTCAAATTCACCGTAGATAGATACACATGTCAGATGTCGAGTTCCATTCACGTTGATTCCGTCAAACACACGTTCCACCGCCGCCGCCTCTACATAATGTATTTGCGGAGTGTGGAAGCGGCGAAATGACGGCGAAGCCCCGCGTTGCGGTTGCTTTTACCCCGTTTTGGAGCCGAGAGACGAACGCACAAATCTCCGCCTGGAAGCGAGTAATATTTGCCTACACATCAAACTTTCACTATCGCCGGCGCTTTCGTTTTTATATCCGCTAACAGCGCCGTGCCAGCCAGCTTTGTTATTCCTCCGCGATGTTTTTTCTTTCCCCGCCGAATAACCGACATGCTGTGACGGCGACTAGTTGATCGAACTTTGCCTTTTTATTTTTGAAAAGACTCAACTTTCGTCCTTCGCCATCGTAAAACCCGACAGCACAACAAGCACATAATAGCTGCAACTTTTTCAAACTTTCGATAACAACAAACTTATGTAGCTTTTGTGTACTTACTTGCCAACTACACATTTATTTTGTAACGAAAAGACTGGACTTTACGATATTGTTCGGAAAGCGATAGAAGGTATATTCAATTTTTCTAAGTCCAAAAAACTTTTCCTACTATCGAGTATTGATGGCTATCATTGCTATTAATTTTATTTAATTTTTTTGCATCAGAGAACTTAATTGTTATATCTTATGAGGACTTAGTGAGTTCCTTGGGATTTTTTTAAGTAACATGCGATTGTCAGCAATTTTTTTTTTATAGTTTGTTACTTAGTGTCAGGTAGTATGGCTATTAGCTATACATAATATATTATATTATAAAAATAAAATGGTAAAATATATTGCAAACCAGAATATGAAGCCATTTAATCTACTAATCCAGATTATGTTACATGCATGTTTTCCTAAAAAAAATATTTCTACCAGTGCTATCAGCTCTCATTCATAAAAGAGACATGATATACCAATGATTTACAAGAAATTAACTAACTACCTACTACATAAAAAACATGTTTTCTGCTTACACTAAAGGTTAGCAAAGAATGCTTAAAACAAACCACATTATAGCTAATTGATTTAATGAATTAGTAAATCATAAAGACTCAAGATCTTGACACCTATTTAAAACTTATTAAATGTTACAGTCCCCACATCATCTAGCAGTTTGATTCCAAAAACAGGAAGATTGATAAAGAATAAATAAAAAGACAATAAAATCAATAATTACTGCAATATAACCATTAAGGTTGATCTGGTTAATAGGAAGATTTTATAAAAAAAAAAAAAAACTTTTGGCATACTCTAGCCAAGGTTGCATAAGTGTTATATCCAAAAAATATAATTATTATTACCAACAGTTTAACAGCATATTTTTACAACTTTGAATATTATTATGTTTATGGGACAATAGCCAACATGATAATAATTTAGCAAATTGAAATGAGCTTAAAATCTCCAATTAGGCTGTGTAAACATTGTTATACTTCGACATTCAAATAAAATCATACTACTTTTGATTTTTGCAAAAAATATTGTCAGCTATTCAAAAAATCATTTATATTATTTATTTTAATTGAGTGTTTATTGCATGTTAATGCGCTACATAATTACAGACCTGCCATACCATCAGCAGTGAAAATTAAAAACAAAAAGAAGTAAGATCTACAAAAAATTTTTTAAATTTGTCATACAAAGTATTGACTTTAGCAACCTTTGTTAGTAAATGCTAAATACTATCAATTCCAATCTTTATTCATTAATTTCAAGAAGATACTCCACACCGATAGATCAACCAACCTTCAT